>LOEQ01006491.1:9599-31295 GCA_001685075.1 Bramus lutescens | reverse complement strand
AAGAAAATCACACAGAGATCTCTATAAGTTATAAAGCTGATTGGTCCATTAGGTCAGGCTACTTATTAGCTCTTGTGACTTATATTAACCCATTATTCAGATCTATTTTAGCCATGTGGCTCAGTAGCTTTTTCAGTGTGGCAGATCACATCCTGCTGCTTCGGTGATCTGGGCAGGAGTGGGAGGAAATGCTCTCCAATGGATCTTCTGGTAAAAGATCAGGGCCCCTTGCTGTCCAGGGACCTTGCAGACAAAAGGCCTAGCTTTCTGCTTGCAGGCCCAGTGAAACAAAGGAACTCCTGCCTGGTTGCACTTACCACCCCATCCCAGCCACAAAACAGGCTGAGCTAGGGGATCTTCTGGCCCCGAAGAAGGGAAGGGATACCTGGGAGCAAGCTGGGATGGGACAGGAAGAGAGAGGCAGTAGCCGGGGAGAGAAGCCCCCACAGAATGACCAGAAAGTTTAGGGGGTTGAGGAGTGTCCATGCTCCCTTTCCTGGGCTTCTGCTGGCTGGTCAGGAACACACTCACCCCTCCAATGGATGTTCTGTTACAGGATCAGGACCCCTGGCTGGCCAGGGACCTCGCAGACTGAAGGCCTAGCTTGCTGCTTGCATGCTTAATGAAACAGAGGAACTCCTGTCCGGTTACACTCACCACCCTGTCCCAGCCCCAAAACAGTCTGAGCTGGGGGATCTTATGTCCCCCAAGAAGGGAAGGGGTGCCTGGGATCAAGCTGAGATGGGATAGGAAGTAGCCGGGGAGAGAAGCCCCTGCTTCTTATTCAGTTTTTCATGACTTCTCTGAGTTTTCCAGGTTTGCCTTTCTCTTTCCCATTCTAGAAAGATCCAGCTCTCTTAGGATAAATCTTAACAAATGAAATTCCTTTATTAAAACTATGTTCATTCTCCCATTCCTGTAATATTTCCTTTTGCTTCATGGTTCACTTTCATTTTATTTTTCTTAATATAATGAAAAATAGTTACAGTAGTAAATAAACTTAACATTTTATTAAAAGAAAGTTAAATATAAACCATATACATTGCATACTATAATAAATCAAAACTATCTATATACATATTATTAAACTATGAGGCTTTCTAAGTTGTGAGATACAATAGCCCATAGAAAACACAAACCAGCCAGAAGTATGTTTCTGATCTGTACCATATATGAAGGATCTACCACAGCCATTTTTCTGATTTTGAAAGAGTACAAATATCAGATGGAGATGCAGAATCACAGATTCTGAGCAGAACAGCATCAAATTGCTGTTTACAGCCTCTGAGGAGACTAATTGAAGAACCCTTGTTAAAGCTATCATTTTGTAGTTAGCGGCTGAAGAGTTTTGGGCAAACATTCCTCTTTATCCTCTCCATGGATGGACTTCCCATTAGCGGTTTCTATGACAGGCATATTAATTTCTTTTTATGATTTTCCCAAAGCAACTCTCAAGGGCAGTGTCTTCAGTCTTGGACTGTTTTTGCATCCTCCTTCTTTCCCAGTCACAGATGCAGGATGGCAGTTTGACTCAGAACAGGTGGCTCTAGAGGAAACCTTGAGACTACCATGACTGGGTATGACATGAGAGGGCTAAGTCTCAGTTCTGGAGTCAGCTTCTTAGTGAACTTAAACAGCGCACGACAGTTTACCAGTATAAAGTATTTGCTCCTCTGTAAAGATGAAGATAGCAAATGTCACTTTTTAAGTCATCAGAAAAGAGAGATTCCAGAGGTTTACACTGGACAGATTTATTGTTGAGTCTCTGACTCTTTGTTGAATGCCTGTCCTTCTGGTAATCTATACATAAAATATTCCTACTGACCTATCAATATGTCCAGATGAGTCTTATCATCTGGTGGGTAACCCATCAGGAATGGGGTTGACAAGAGACAGAACACATTTTTTTTCCTTTAGAGTATTATCAGAGATAGAACACTTGATTTTTTTACAGGGTCATCCTCTGATAGCCTTAAACTTTTTAAGGTTATGAGTACATGGAAGCCAGAATCCATGTTCAAGGAGGACTGAGGTGATAAATGTTCCTACATTTACCCATATCTACCTTGAGCAACTTGCAGGATGCACTTGGGGTGAGGCTCTGTACCCACAATCAGTTACCATGTATCTGTAGTGGAGATAGAAAACTTGAAAAACTTAGTAAGAGAGGGCATTCCCTCCTACAAAAAAAAAAGAATAGCATGATTGACATTTCCCATGAGAGTTCAAGCATTTATTCTCTAGTCCAACTTTAAGCCAGGTGATGCACATACGGTCATCCAGCACTTTTCTTTTGGAGTTCTGGCTCAAACTGATACAATCCATGGGTGCCTAACAATTGCTCTTCAAGACAAAAAGGAGCATATATTACAACGACTTCTGTATCTTCCTTGTCTTCCTTCCAGAGTGTTCTCTGCAGATTTGTTTGTCCCTCGTTTCTCCAGCCCCCTCCTCACGAGTGACCACAAGGAAAAGAGATGATTGCTGATGTGACTCTATCTGACTCTAATTCCCAGCAACCTTGACAAACCCTTTCTGAATTTTGTTTGGTTAATCTTATCTTGCCTGTGCAGAACTCACCATCCAAAACAAATCTTTGGAGTAAATATTAACCATCATGCATTAGGGAAGCTCGCCAATTTTTAGTGATTTCATGAGTCTAAAATGGTCTCTGATCCCTTGTGGTTTGAACCTCCAAAGTATTTTCAATGTTTTCTCGGACCCTTTGCCTCAAATTCATAATCTGCTAGATCCTTGCGTTTCTTAATCTAGAGAGCACAGAAGCACAGCAG
The DNA here is from genome assembly GCA_001685075.1 of Bramus lutescens. NCBI lineage: Eukaryota > Metazoa > Chordata > Mammalia > Rodentia > Cricetidae > Bramus > Bramus lutescens. Next base: position 28,503 of record LOEQ01006491.1, on the reverse strand, counting down.
TCCTCAGCAAAAGTTGTCTATTTAAAGAGAGCTATCAGTTAGGATGCCCAGATCAGGAGAGCTTCTTTGTAACCTACTGCATGTAACTTGGATTTATGGCTACACAGTCTAGGGCAGCAGTTCTCAACTCTGTGGGTTGCAACCCCATTGGGGAGTCTCATATCAGGTATCCTGAATATCAGGGTATTTCCATTACAATTCTTAACAGTAGCAAAATTCCATTTGTGAAGTAGCAATGAAATAATTTCATGATTGGGAGTCGCCACAACATGAGGAACTGTATTAAAGGGTCTCAACATTAGGTCAAACAATTAGGAAATGTTCACATGGTCCAGATTTCAATTTTGGAATGTGGTACCTATCCAGAAAATTGTCCATTTCTTTTACATTTTCCAATTTTGTGGAGTATAGGATTTTGTAGTATGACCTAATGATTCTCTGGATTTCCTCAGTGTCTGTTGTTATGTCCTCCTTTTCATTTCTGTTTTTTTAATTTGAATTTTCTCTCTCTGCCTTTTGATTARTTTGGATAAGGGTTTGTCTATCTTGTTGATTTTCTCAAAGAACCAGCTCTGTTTCATTGATTTTTTGCATTGTTCTCCTTGTTTCTATTTTATTGATTTCACCCCTCAATTTGATTATTTCCTGTTGTCTACTCCTCCTGGCTGGGTCTAATTCTTTTTGTTCTAGAGCTTTCAGGTGTGCTGTTAAGTCACTAATGTGAGCTTTCTCCACTTTCTTTATGTAGGCACTTTTACAGTTTTCATAGTGTCTCATAGGTTTGGGTATGTTGTGTCTTCATTTTCATTGAATTCTAGGAAGCCTTTAATTTCTTTCTTTATTTTTTTCCTTGACTCAGGGATGGTTCAATTGAGCACTGTTCAATTTCCATGAGTTTGTAAGCTTTCTGCAATTAGTGTTGCTAAATTCTAACTTTAAACCATGGTGATCTGATAAGATACAGGGCGTTATTCCTATTTTTTGTATCTGTTGAGGTTTGCTTTGTTACTGAGTATGTGGTCAGTTTTAGAGAAGGTTCCATGAGGTGCTGAGAAGAAGGTATATTCTTTTTGTTTGGATGGAATGTTCTATAGATGTCTGTTAAGTCCATTTGAGTCATGACATNTTTGGATAAGGGTTTGTCTATCTTGTTGATTTTCTCAAAGAACCAGCTCTGTTTCATTGATTTTTTGCATTGTTCTCCTTGTTTCTATTTTATTGATTTCACCCCTCAATTTGATTATTTCCTGTTGTCTACTCCTCCTGGCTGGGTCTAATTCTTTTTGTTCTAGAGCTTTCAGGTGTGCTGTTAAGTCACTAATGTGAGCTTTCTCCACTTTCTTTATGTAGGCACTTTTACAGTTTTCATAGTGTCTCATAGGTTTGGGTATGTTGTGTCTTCATTTTCATTGAATTCTAGGAAGCCTTTAATTTCTTTCTTTATTTTTTTCCTTGACTCAGGGATGGTTCAATTGAGCACTGTTCAATTTCCATGAGTTTGTAAGCTTTCTGCAATTAGTGTTGCTAAATTCTAACTTTAAACCATGGTGATCTGATAAGATACAGGGCGTTATTCCTATTTTTTGTATCTGTTGAGGTTTGCTTTGTTACTGAGTATGTGGTCAGTTTTAGAGAAGGTTCCATGAGGTGCTGAGAAGAAGGTATATTCTTTTTGTTTGGATGGAATGTTCTATAGATGTCTGTTAAGTCCATTTGAGTCATGACATCTGTAAGTTCTCTTAGTTCTCTGTTAGGTTTCTGTCTGGTTGACCTGTCCGTTGCAGAGAGTGGGGTGTTGAAATCTCCTACTACTAGTGTGGGAGGCTTGATGTGTGATTTAAGTTTCAGTAATGTTTCTTTTACATATGTGGGTGCTCTTGTATTTGGGGCATATATATTCAGGACTGAGCCTTCATCATGATGGATTGTTCCTATTATGAGTATAAAGTATCCTTCTCCATCTCTTCTGACTGATTTTAGTTTGAAGTCTTTTTTGTTATATATTAGGATAGCTGCACCACTTGTTTCTTAGGTCCATTTTTTTAAATCTTTTTCCAACCCTTTACTCTAAGGCAATGTCTGTCTTTGAGGATGAGTATATAGCAGAAGGCTGGATCCTGCTTTAGTATCCATTCTCTTAGCCTGTGTCTTTTATTTTTATTGGTGAATTGAGTCCATTGATATTAAGAGATATTAATGACCAGTGATTGTTAATTACTGTTGTTTTTCAGTAGTGGTGTTGTGTGTTTCCCTCCTTTGGGTTTTCCTGGTGTGTGTGAGGGGGTTTTCTGTTGCCTGTGCTTTTGAGGGTGCAATTATCTTTCTTGGGTTAGAGTTTTCCTTCTAGTCCTTTCTGTTGGGCTGAATTTGTAGTTAGGTATTGTTTAAATCTGGTTTGATTATGGAATATCTTGCTTTCTTCATCGATGGTGATTGAAAGCTTTGCTAGCTATAATAGTCTGAGCTTGCATCTGTGGTCTCTTAGTGTCTGCAGCATATCTTTCCAGGACTGTCTGGATTTCATGGTTTCCATTGAGAAGTCGGGTGTAATTCTGATAGGTTTACCTTTATATATTAGTTGACCTTTTTCTTTTCAGTTCTTAATATTCTTTCTTTATTCTTTATGCTTTGCATTTTGATTATTATAATGCAAAGGGACTTTTTTGGTTCAGTCTATTTGGTGTTCACTAAGCTTCTTGCACCTTCATAGGGCTATCTTTCCTTAGGTTGGAGAGTTTTTCTTCTAAGATTTTGTTTAATATATTTTCTGTGCCTTTGAGCTGGAGTTCTTCTTCTTCTATCCCTGTTATTCTTAGGTTTGGTCTTTTGGTGGTGTCCCGGATTTCCTGAATGGTTTGTATTAAGAATTTTCTGGAATTAATGTTTTCTTTGAACAATATATCTATTTCCTTTATGGTATCTTTCACACCTGAGATTCTCTAGTCCATTGCTTGCATTCTGTTGCTTATCCTTGCCTCTGTAGTTTTCATTTGTTTACCCAGAGTTTTCATATCCAGAATGGTTTGTGTTTTCTTTATTGCCTCTATTTCAGTCTTCAAGTCTTGAACTGTTGCCTCACCTGTTTGATTGTTTTTTTCTTGGTTTTCATGGGTTTCTTTGAGAGATTTTTTGATTTCTTCCCAATAATTGTTTGTCTTTCCCTCCATTTCTTTAAACGAATTTTTCATTTCCTCTTTTAAGGACTCCATCATCCTCATAAAGATACGCTTAAAATTGTTTTCTTCTGCTTCTTCTAGGTAGGGAAGATTAAATCTTCCTGTTGTATGACCACTGGATTCTGGTGTTACCATGTTGATTTTTAGGTTGTTGAATGAATTTTTGCATTGCACTTACACATCCCTTCCTCCAATGGGTGCCAGCAGTGTATTTGCAGTGGTTGTCTGTGTCTTTGGGGACTGTTCTTGGTCTGTTCTGTGCTATTCCTATCTGTGTCTCACTGAGGACTCTCTTGGCCTGCTATTTTGGTCTGCTCTCTTGGTCCATTCTGTGCAGTCACAGCCTGTGCTTCAGAGTTCTTCTCTTGGCCCTCTCTCTTGGTTGTCTGTATGTAATTTCAGCTTATGTTTCAGAGTTCCTCTGAGGTTGCATGGGATAGGAGAGTTTGGGAGTGGGGTGGAACTTATAGCTTACAGGGTCCAGTCAATGGGATAAAGGTGTTGGAGCAACCTATCTGCAGGAAATTTGCCTGCTGGCTGGCTAGAGAAGCTGAGGTAAGTGGGGGAGGGGCCTGGGGTTTTGCATCTGTTTGGAGGGCATAAAGAGTGGGGTGTCACATTGGGTGAGTGGTGACTTACCTCCTAGTCCTCTCTATGAAGTTGGAGCCTGTGTTTCAGAGTTCCTCTGAGGTTGCTGGGATAGGAGGGTTTGGGGGCAGAGTGGGACTTGTAGCTTACAAGATCCAATCAATGGGATCTACTTCACAGCTTTTCAATCAAGATTCTAGTCATAAGTTTTGCTTTTTACTGTGTCTCACCCATTATGTTCATGAGTGTGCCAGCTTTCCTTCAGTTGGCTAAACAATTAGTCCCCTGGATCCAGTTGCTTATTTTGTATTTTGTCAACCTGACCAAGGTTATACACATCACTCACTTTAATAATAATATCTCTTTCACTCTCTAAGCTACATAGAACTGTCAGCTTCATTGTCTCTATTACTTCTTCTACAGTGTGATTGCTGTTTCTAATATGGTCTCACTCAAGTGGAGCAGTATCTCCACTATGTGTCAAAGGGTGGCCCTCTCCATGCCACCAGTAGGTCCTATGTTGACTCTTGTTCAGAGGAGGGCTGAACTGACATTTGAAGAATTGTTACTGTTTACTTGTTACTAACAATCCAATGGCATTATTTCTTCTTTTAAGATCACTTGGCAACCCAAAAACCAATTTTGATTTATTAAGTAGTAGTTCATACTGATTCTCTTTACGGAATTTTTACATATTAGCTTCTGTAATTGTGAGGATGATACGCTGCCTTCATTGGCTTGCCCATTTGTTAACTGACATAGTCTCTTTCTTAAGAAGAATTTAAATAACCGCAATAAATGATACACAAAGTAAGTAGTACAAAATAGTAGAACAGGGACCACAGGAAGATGTAAATATGTGAAAGGAAATTGTCTAAATATTTTCATTGCTTGTTTTTGTTCACTACTGCTACTGTGGCAAATCATTCCAAATTATGGATTCAACATATCACATATTAATTAGCTTTAAAAGCTGTAAGTGAGAAGTGTAGAAGCATGATATGGTTCCTCTTTGGAAGAATCCTTCTTTACATTATTAAGATGTGTTGCTCTCATGGTTAATAAAGAGCTGATTGGCCAATATTTAGGCATGATTCTCAGGGCAGAGAGAAAACTGGGAAGAAGAAGGAGGAGGAGGAGGAAGAGGAGGAAGAGGAGGAGGAGGAAGGAGAAAAAGAAGAAGAAGAAGAAGAAGAAGAAGAAGAAGAAGAAGAAGAAGAAGAAGAAGAAGNAGGAAGGAAGGAAGGAAGGAAGGAAGGAAGGAAGGAAGGAAGGAAGGAAGGAAGGAAGAAAAAGGTAATGGAAGAAAAGAAAAGAAAAAGACTCAGACCCTGGAATGGTGCTGCTCACTTTTAAGCTGGGTATTCTCGTATCAGTAAATATGATCAATACCACAAATTGATCTAATCAGCTTCTCTTCAAACCTCTCTTACTATATAATCCTAGATTTCATTAAGTTGGCAATTAAAACTAACCATTCATCACGAAAAATAATCATCCTGCTTCAAAGTCAGCTTTAATATAGCCTGAATTCTAGATACAGTTTTAATTTCCCTTGGCCCAAACGTAATATATTGACAGTCTTTGGGTAGTAGGAAATAGAGTCATTAGGGAATCATTATTCTGTCTAAAACAGTAACAGTTATTATTCAAATTTCATTTTTGTTTCAGAATAGCCAAAGCAAAGAAAAACTCATAAATGACCACATGCTAAATCCTATCATTAATGCACTGTTTCTGCAGGATAGAAAATGTTTTCTTAACAGTATTTGTTGAAAACATTTCATCAACAAGGTCTTTAATATAAGACAGTAAATGTTATAATGAACCATGGTATCACATCACAGCTCATCTCTTACAAAGGGAAGCTAATTATGTTTCATATGTCTTTCATTGGCAGCAGAACTTGCAAAGGCATATCATTAAGTATTATTTTGAAAAGTCTTCTCATTTGAAAAATGTTCTTCATGCTGAGTCTTTGCCTCATTCAAAAAAACACTGCTTTGAAATTAATTAGAACTCTGGTGACAGGCAATCAGTGAAGAAGCTCATTAGCAAAATAAAAAAATCTCAACCACATAAAATTTAAGAAAACTCCGTATTTTTATATACCTTTTATTTATCTTTTAGTTTTGTTATTTTATTCCTTTTTTAAGTTTTATGCATTCTTAATAGAATTACATCGTTTTTCTGGTCCCTTTCCTCCCTCCAGCCCCTCCCATGATCCCTATTCTCAAACTGATAGCCACTTTTTCTTTATTATTTTATGTGTGTATAAATATATTATGTATGTATTATTATGCATGCACAAATATATAAATACAATCTACTACATCATTTTTCTTGTTTGTATGCATATGGTTTCAGCGCTAACTACCTTGTGTTGGATAACCAGTAAGGATATCATCCTTGAGGGAAGCTAACTCTCCTTTAGCCAGGAGACATTTGTTCCCCTGTAGTTCTTCTAAAACTGGGACCCTGTGCAATTTCCCCCCTCTATCATTGCTCTGATCTTATTTATGCAGCCATGACTTGCAGAGACTGCTTCACAGTGTTCCTGGTATTCTTGGTTTTACAATCTTTTCACTCCCCTTTCTGTGACATTGCCTTTTCCATAAATGCAGGAGCTCTGCTACAGATGCATTCATTGGATCTGGGCTCCCTATAATTTGTTGATCTCTGCATTGTGTCCAGTTATGGTTTTCTATGTTGGTTTCCATTTACTGTAAAGAGATGCTTACTTAATGAGAAGTGGCAGCTACCTTCATCTATGAGTATAAGGGACAACCAAAAGAATTGGAATGTAGTTATTAAATTGTTCTAGTCTAGCAAATTGGCAATAGTAAATTCTTTTCTAACATCCATAACCTCATTATCTCCAAGAAGTTGTGATGTGGGATGTCCTTCTGTATATGTGTTGTTTTTATTGGTTGATAAATAAAGTTGTTTCAGCCAATGTCTTAGCAGATTAAAGCCAGGCAGGAAATCAAAACAGAGATAGAGAGAAAGAGTAGGCAGAGTCAAAGAGGCACCATGTAGCTGCTGAAGGAGAAGGATGCCGGAAACTTTTCGGTAGACCACAACCTCATAATGATACATAGATTTATATTAATGGGTTAATTTAAAATGTAAGAGTTAGTTAATAAAAAGCCTGAACTAATAGGTTAAAAAGTGTTATAATTAGCATAGTTTCTTGTGGTTATTTGGGTCTGGGTAGCTGGAAACTGTAAGTGCAATCTCCATTTACAATGTTGGCTAGGTTTCAGTACCAGGTTTGATTTACCTCCTGTTGAGTGGACCTTGAGTCTAACTGGACAGCTATTGGTTATCACCAGCATCTGAATTGCAGATGTTGTGAAATGATGGCCATTGTCATGATTCATAGGCATTTGCTTCCCTCCCTTGCAAGTTTGCATAGTTTTTTTCCTGGTACCATGGAAGTTAGACCATAGAAAGGAGACTTTCAGTTTAACTCCACCTCAAATCATCAAGTCCTAGGTCCTAAATGGTCAACATCTTCAATAATAAAAACTTTAGCTTTAACTTCTGAGAAGCAGCCAAGGACTGCATCAAAAGTCTATATTGTCTGGAGAATCAGTCATTTAGACAATCATAACCAACCATTTGAGAAGAGGTGTTGAGGTGTTTGTGAGTCCATGATTCTTTGGGAGATCATTGTAATCCCAAGTGGCATAACTTAGATATACAAATATATCTGTATATTATAAAGATACAGAAATATATGTATTATGTGCTAATCTGTAATAAATGTCAAACAGTCTTGGTGTCTTGGTGCTCTCCCTCATCCCTCCTTCCTTCCCTTCTGTATTGGCCACTCTTCACCCTCCCAAGTTGGTACCTCCTCCCTGTTTTTCCACTTCCCACTTCATATCCTGCTATTCCTCTTCAAGTCCCTTCCCCCCGCATCACTCCATCCTGTGGTCCCTTTATACTTTACTTATTTCTGTGGTAACTCTATGTTGTGTGCACATATCTGAGGATTTGGAGCTATGAACCAAAGAAGAGAACTAACATGTGGTATTTGTCTTTCTGGGTTTGGCTTACCTCACACATTATAATCTTTTAGGTCCATCCATTTACCTGAAATCTTTACAACTGAATAGTTTTGCATTGTGTATATATATACTACTCTTTTAGTATCAGTTTTCTGAATGAAGCATGTTTAGGCTGTTTCCACTCGCTATCATTGTGAATGGAGTAACAATGAACAGGGCTGAACAGCTGTTTGTGGAGGACCATGTCTAGTGTTTACACATATGCCCAGACATCAGAGAGCTGGATCATAGGGAAGATCTACCTGTAGTTCTTCAGAATCTTCACTGATTCTTGAAATGTCTCTTTCTATTCTAAGCAAGTGGCAGACTCACTTTAGTATAGCTTACTCAGAGAATGCAACTTATGAAATGAAAGTGGACACAAATTTTATTTCTAAAACACTACAATACAGGACTTCCATGAACTGTTCTATTTTGTCCAATTAATGATCTAACATGCTGTATAGAAAAAGAAGTTTCTTAAAATGTTAAGGTTTATTTCCTTTATGTATGCTGATTTTTGTCTGGCTGGGCTCTAAAGGAAAAGGTATTGTTGACAATTTAAAAGAGATAAATTGGTGTGGAAACTGGACATTCTCTCTATATAAGAAAACTTTAGGGACTACAAGAATACCATTAAAAGATACAAAAATACTTTGTATGTATTTGGATAAATTTATAAATTCTATTTTAAAATTTATAAAATTATATTTTTATCCTTAGGATGTGCTTTTTAATATTTATTTGATTTTCTTTCTATTTATCCAATTTGTTCTTGGACAACTGTACACATATACAACATACATCCTGACCATTTTCAGCCTCCACTCAACCTTGTCTTGCTATTAACCCTGTCCACCACCAACACGCTTCCCTACAAATTTCTTCCATATGTCTATCGGTTATTTTCATTGTCTATTCCTTTGTTTATAAACCTATTGAGTTTAACCATGGACATATGTGTGGTCATGGGTTTTTAGTTCTCTGTTGAAGTTACGTGGGCTTAGAAGAGAGTACACAAGTAAAAACAATAGGTTGTCTTCTTCCAGAATCTAACAATACTCCAAAGTACAGCAGCAAGTGGTAGGGTCCCACAGCCCCTCCCTATCACTGACTGTTGGCAGAACCTGTTTTATGTGGACCTACTGCAGGTGAATATGGGTGTTATGAATACACCATGGTTTTGGTCAGTCTAGACTATGGTACGTCATAGCCTTTAACTCTATTCTGTCTCATAAATACTTTCCACCCCATTTCCTCAGTGTTCCCCGTGCCTTAGAGGAGATGATATCAATATACTGTTTAAAGTAGAGCCTTCAACCTTCACTTGTCCACAGAACCTCGGGCAACATCTGGCTTCTGCATTCATTCACTGATGTTACATTCAGCTTTACCATCAGATGTGACACTTCTGGCCTCCTCGGGCACCCGCATTCACCATGAGTACCCATAAACACACACACACACTCACATTTTTAAATATATGTAAAAGTGCATTAACAGGAAAAGATATTGTTTACTAAAACTAATCAGAGACAAAGAGGAAGAAGAGAGAAAGATAGAAGCAGGAGGAAACAATGGTAATGATATTGGTTGGAAAGACTTAAATAGATCTTTGTGTTTTCAAAGGTACAAAAGAAAAATCAGGCAAGGTTACCAAGGTTAGAACTTTTCTGATGAGAGGCATCAATCGGTTCAGCAAGATGACAAAGCAACGTTTATGTGTATAATAATATAATGGTAAAGTGTAAAAAGTACACATTAATGGAGCTGCAAGGAAAAATGGATAAATTTTTAGAACTGGAGAGCTCAGTTCCCCTCCATCAGAAATAGATCAAGCTTGAAAACAATAAAGTACCTAAGGATGTGGCTGAACCAAGCAAATATCACCATCAATCAATTGAACACAACAGTCTGATTTCTACAACAGCCAAACACACGTAATACACACCCTTCCCCAATTCACTAGCAGTATTTATGAACACAGACCATATGTGGACACTGAAAACGCTCCATAAATTTTAAAACCAGACTTCCTATATCGTCTGCTCTTAGAGCACAATGCAGATAAAGAAGAAATAAGTGACAGAAAATCACTAGATAGCCCTCAAATTATTGCCGATTAAACAGCTATCCTGTTTAGTTTGTTATTAACCCAGCATAAGCTAGAGTCATCTGAGCAAGGGGACTCTCAATTGAGAAAATGCCTCCAAGGTTTACCTGTGGGTGAACGTCTTGTACATTTTCTTGATGGATGATTGAGGGATGTGGAGAGTTCACTATAGTGCCCTCCCGGCAAAGAAGGGGTTACGACTCATGATCCTGAGAAGACAGGAAAACAAGCCATGAGGGCCAAGACTGTAATGTAAACAGCACCCCTCCCTGGCCTCTGTATCAGCTCCTCCTGCTCCAGTCTCTGCCGTAACTTCCTCAGTAATGGACAGTTACCTGAAATAAACACCTCTAAAATTGCCTTTTCCATGGCGTTTTATCACACTAAAGAACCTAACCACTACAGCAGTAACATATAATAGATACATTAAAGGAATAGCAAGACTATTTAGAAATATTTTGAGGTAAGTGAAAATTACAATACATTCCACAGTCTGTAGGGTGCAGCAAAAGTTGCACTCAAAAGACAAGACAGAATTAAATGTATGAACTTACCCTATTCCCTCCCTTAGGAAAAGAGAAAAAAGACAAATTTAATTCGTATTAATCAGAGCAAAAGAAATAAAAAATGCATCAGAAATCAAGACATTAAAAATAAGATATCAGCACGAAAAAGCAACAAAATAAAAGCCATATTTAGAAAATATCAGTGATATAAGTAATTCTTTTGCTAGGTCATGTAGGTCATGCTTTAGAAATGAAAGAGGGTACATTACATAACTACACGGGCATCAAAAGGATAGTTAAGGAATTTTATGAAGAACCACAGATTTGATAAATATATAAAGTGAAAGTTTTATTTCACCAAAACATACAAGAAGCAGAGAAATCTTGGATGAGGAGATCATACTTTGGAAACATTGAAAAGAGGAAAAGTCTCTAACACACACAAAGAACATTTAAAATTCAACAATAAGAGAAAAAGAGCCTGTTAAAAAATATAGACAAAGGGCTCAAATAAATATCTAAGCAAAGAAGATGCCCAGCTGGCAGAGAAGTTGAGGAAAGGGTTTTCAATGACATATTATTACAGTGTTGCAAATTAGAGCCTTATCAAGCTACCAGTAAAGATCTATTGAAATGGCCAAAACCACAGCATCACCAGCACCATGGACATCCGGGATGTACAGGAAGGACACTCTCACTCATTCATAATGGAAATGCAGAATGGCATATATACTTTTGAAGACTATTTAATACTTTCTTTAAAACCTATAAATACCCTAGTCATACAATACTGTAATGATGCCCTTGGCATTTCTTCAGGAGAACTGCAAAAGCCCAATGATTCATCATGGCCTAACTCAAAATTGCCAAAGCTTCAACACATTGAAGAATGTCCCTCAATGCAGATTCATAAGAATTTATTAGTGTGAATAATTAACATATTCTAATGAAACACAAAATTTAAAAATATGTTCTTCAGTAGATGAATACATGCACATTGTGATCCATACAGAGAACATAATATAATTCTGTGCTGAAATGATCTCTAGGATAAGTCATGATACTAAATGCGTATTACTAAATAAAACACTAATCTAGATAAGCTACATCCCAGATAATTCAAACTGTGTGACATTTTGGGAAAAGGAAAGCTATGGAAACAGTAAAATACCAGCAGGTACCATAATTTAAGAGGGAATGAGATAGAACTACATGAAGCACAAAGGATTGGGTTGAGGACAATGAAACGACACAGTGTGTCGCGGTAGAAGTGTGGTCCCCAACCTTCCTAATGCCTTTAATAGTAATAATAATAATAAGCCTTTAATACAGCTCCTCATGTTGTGGTGACCCCAACCATAAATTATTGTCATTGCTCCCTCATAACTGGAATTTTGCTACTGTTATGAATCATAATATACATATCTGATATATGACTCTTACTGGGGTTATGACCCACAGGTTGAGAACCACTACAGTAGAATATGACTTTTCCAACCCCACAGAATGTGGAATACCAATACCAAAGTCTGATGCAAACTGAGGGCCTTTGGTTAAAATGTGACTCAACCTAGGTGACAATGACAATCAAAGCAGATTCTTTGTGTAGTACTTTTACAATGGGTACAGCTGCTCCTACACTGGACCAGGTAACAAAGAGGAAATTTCTCGACTTCCCATACAAAATTATTTTGACTATAGTGCTAGTAGTTTTTACCTAATAGTTTCAATATCTACCAAAAACCATTCAAAAGAAAGCTTAATTTTTCAGTGGAAGCAAAATATCTAGAAATCCTCAAATTTTTCATATTGAATGCCACAATCATTTAGTTGAATTTTTAGCATATGTATGTTATAGTAAGATTTAAAATTTAAAGCAAATTTTGCTTCAGAGTTTTCAAAATAATACTTTTTCATCAACTATTTTTGATGCGTAAATTTTATAAGAATTTTGGAGGTCAAGTAACATTAAATCAGAAACAGGGGCAGCTAACAGTATCTGAAGTCTAAGCCCTTACCCAAGTGAAAATTGGAATTTAGAAGGTTTCTTTATGCGCTAGACATTCTGAAATGTTCTGCAGAGCCATAGAAGGACTGAAATTGGTGTTTTGTTCACTAAACAAACATGGAGCAACCATCACAAGTAGATGTCATTGCACAGAAAGATTCCACATATAGGAGGAATATCCCCTGAACAGTGCAGTACCAGTGGTTAAACAGCTGCTTCTCTGTGGCCAGAATCATGAACACTGGGATATAAAGGGAAAGGAGAGAGGCTCCGAAGCTTTAAAGAGAAGGAAGAACCAAAGCGTTGACTATGGAGATCAAATAATATTTGAGGATGAATGAAACTGGAAGCCAAGTCAGAATTGATCTAAATGCAATTTATCTTTAGTATTTACTTTAGTATATTTACTGAAAAAATAATACTCAGAACAAAATCAAAGTTAAAAAATGAAACCATGGTCTCTCTACCTATCCATAAGGATTCAGATCATGAATCTTTTTCTTAGTTACCATAAACAAAGTGAAGAAAGACTATCCTTATTCTGTGCATCTATTCTATTGACACACATATTTTATGTGTAATAAATGTCATTGAGTATACTAAATACAAATTAGAAATGTATTTACATATGTGCATATGTATTTTAGACGTCTGAAGTATAAGTTAAGAATTCACAATTGCTATGTCTCAGTTACTATAATCATTTTATTATGCTAACCATCTCTCCTACCTTATAGACATTTTGTTTTCATTTTCAGTGATCATACATTAAATTTATCATCATGAAAAACAATTTGACAAAGCAATCATTTAAATTTCTAAATGTACATAGTGCCAAAGTAGCTATAGTCCACTAGAAATTTAGAATATTATCCAAAATCATGATAAAATAGATAATAAGAATATATTTTATAAATCATACTGTTCAAAAATAGGAACATATGATAAAATTAATCTTAAAATTTGCTAGATCTGGTAATAGGATGATTCTATCATACAGAGTATAATCATCACAATAACATTTTATTCAAATGTGGTTTGAGAATAAAAAGAAAACCACACAATTTAGATACTTGGTATTTTCCTAAGTGTTTACAAATACAGTAAAGAAAGGAGGAATAATGGTGAAAGATAGCCAACTTGTTCCATGCATATTTAAACATCATTTTACTTCTAAAATCTGGTGACTAGGAAAAATAATCTTTTGACCGAGGACTTAGAGCAGATTACTACACAGGAGTTTGCCCTTAGTCTCTGTGATCTACATCAGGTTAGAGTACTAAGCAAAGATTCTCTTGGTCTTTATTAACTCAGTATGATTTTTCAAATGCAGTGGCAACATCCATCATTATGATGCAAATCCCATTAGATGCATTCATTTACTTTTAAGAGTTTGGTAATAATGCCAACATTTGTAATGTGTTTTCATCCTTAATAATACACATCACTTTGTTCTCCAAGGCAGTGTCTAAATAATAAAGCATGTCAACAAAAGCTCATTTAGTTAAAATTCTAAATGTTTTGTAATTTTTAATGTACAGACTCTGTGTGTGTATGTGTGTGTGCATGTGTGTGTGTATGTGTTAGAGATCTACTGATAAATTAGCAATAGTATTAAAAAATTGGGAACAGAGCTTCTCTTTGATAGCAAGATGTGCATATATATTCATAAGGATGAAAGGTAAATATAAGCACACATTTCAACCAAACTTACATACATATAATTATATATCAGATTACTACAAAATGCTTATTTTTCAGTTGAAATCATATATGAAACTCTATTTATAGATATCCAAACCATTTTAATTCACTACATGCATTATTTTTACAACTCAGAACCTTTGTATCTGATCCATTTTTTCTGCTTTATAGGGTAGTAAGGGTTGAAAGTGCTATTAAACTCTATTAAGAGGCTGTTTCTCACAAGCCCCTCAGCTCAGTGAAGCTCTGTACTGTGGAAAATTGTCTATCACACCACAGGAGACACTTTCAGAAAACCACTTTTGTGAAACATCTTCCTGTTTCTCATTTGTGGATTCAGCATTTCCGCGGAATCTTTCTCCTCTTAATGGGTGGCAAAAGAGGAAGAAATACACTATCTGGAGCCATGGGAACTCATTAAACAAAGTTGATGATATTATTGGACAGAGTGCAGACAGAAAGAAGGGGGTTATGCCTGTATACATCATGTAATCTACCAACTACAGGCTCCTTCTTAAAAAAATCCAAGCAGGGTCTAAGAGATGGCTCACTGGGTAAAGGCCCTTGCTGCAGCCTGGATGACATGAGCTAAATCTCCAGAACCCGTGGAAGGAGAAAAGCATTTCTTCAAGCTTACAGACACACACACACACACACACACACCACTAAATAAATAAAAGTCTTCANACACACACACACACACACACACACACACACACACACCACTAAATAAATAAAAGTCTTCAATTTTTTTTAAAAGAGAAATCCAACTAATTACCAAGGAAACTGAGAGCCAGTGGTGATTGGTCCTTATAGTTGCAGTCCTTCCCATCACGCAGGTCCAGAATTTAAATCTAGTGAATCCTTTGCTCAGGGCACAGAGTAGAAGTTAACTTGTGTGCCTAATACGAATGTATTAGCAAGACCGCAGCCAATGTCCACATAAATCTGTTGAAACATCATCAAAGCCCCCCCCCAGGCTACTAGACTTTCCCATCATTCAATCCCAAAAGCATCACAAGAACTACACATGGAATTTAGCACACTGTCCAATAATTCTTTATGCTCTCTCTCTTCTGTTATGATAAAACTTGACACATATAAATGCTTAATGCACACTGATAGGTCCAAGAACACACATATCTAACAGTTATGGGTTCATCTTAGACACTGTCTTGCCATTTTAAAGATGCATTGCTTCCTTAGAGAAACTCTGAATGGGAGGTTATGAATCATGTACCCCAGCCAGATTACTAGAGATTTTCCTGCAAGTCCAAATACACTTAGTGTTGACCTCTAGGTCTGAAGCAGGATACCACAAATCGCAGGGAACCTGAACATACAAAGGCCATGTCCCTGTCTAGAGTCATCCATGGTACTGATAATAACAACAAAGATGAGAAAGATTCACAATTTTCTTCATAATTAGTACAATTCCTATTTCAAATCATGAGTCTAACCATTAGTAAAATTACTTGAAGAAACAAAGAAAAGCTCTAGATTTTAAAGTAAGTTAAAAAAAAAGAGTAATGCTTTAACAACTCTCTCACTGTTCTGGAATTAATTGAACAGCTTTTCCAAATCTCCTGTTCTTATGTACACATAAGCTAAAGCTCCAAAAATCAGTGGCCGTGTGTAAACCCAGGTGCTAGCAAAACATGAACAGCCATGTGACACTTTAAGTAAGGGTCCCGCCACAAGCTTCTAGAATCTCCACAAATGTCCTAGCTTTTCAGAAAACAGCTAAAACCATGCAAATTATCCTGCAGCAGCAGGTGGGAGAGTTTGAGGAAATCAGGCCTCTGAGAAAGAAAACAAGTTAGAAACAAGGAAAATGTAGGCACCTGCATTGGCAAAATCCTGTAACTGCCTGGGCTTGAAGAAGAGGAAACCCACTGCAACTGAAAACTACCTGGAAGCCCCGAAGACAATTTCATTTTCTTATAGTATTGATCTCCTTTGATGATTCACGAAAACTAGCTGTCCAGTGTGTTTAAGACCTCTGCTGTGCTGAGAGCTACAGTGCTGATGATTCATAAAAAATAACTGTCCAGTGTGTTTAAGGCCTTTGCTATGCTGGGAGCTGCACTGCTATTCCAAATGAAGAAAGCTAGGAGGGTAAGGTTGAACCATAGCCCGAATCAAAACCATGTACAGAATACACTGGGTGGAGCTTGAAAGCATAGTTCTCAAGCTTCTCCATGTTGCAATCCTTTAAGACAGTTCATCATGCTGTGGTGAGCCCCAATCATGAATTATTTCACTGCTACTTCATAAGTGTAATTTTGCTACAGTTGTAAATCATAATTCAAATATCTGATATACAGGATGTCTGATATGTGACCTCTGTGAAAAGGTCATTCTACCCACGAAGGGTGTCATGACCCACAGGTTGAGAACCGCTGCTTTAAAGCCAAGGAAATGTTAGGCTTCTGGAAATCATTTCAGAAAAGCTATTAATAACACAGGATTTTAGCAGACAAGCTCTTTCGATTGCTACTATAATTGAGCAACTTCAATAAAAAGATTTAATAGTGTTAATTTAAAGATGTAAACAGCAAAAACTGGAAGCAAAATAATTTTAAGTTCTCATTCTGTAGCATATGGTAATGAAGACGCAGAGACTCAGAAAGAAAGGATGTGCACAGCAGGAAGTTCTCACAGGTGCTGGGATGGTAACTTTTCTGTCTATATTTAGGGATATTTATTAAACTTCTTCCAGGAAAGCAATGCTAAAAAATTAGCATTTTGCCTCAGACTCTTGCAGATGTCTAGGGCACATGTTAATTTGTGCTCCGGAATAACCACATCCAAGATTAGAGAATTGTGTGAATCTGTGCGTGTACAAATATGTCATCCAGAGGAATGGTAGTAATTTGATGAGATCAAAGGGAAAAAATGTTCACTTTATAACTTAAACGGAGGAAATCAGGGAAAGGGATGAGGTTCCATACATAATTGACAGCCCCAACATCAATGAAGATGATACTGGAAGTGTCGGGAGAAAGGCCACCATGCATCAGATAAAGGGTATCAACTAGCACAGGAATGCAGGCAAATGCAAGTCATTCTTAGAGATGAGAAAATCAGAGACTTGTAGAACAGAACCAATGGAAAAGGAATCTTCAAAGAAAATAATACATACTCAGGGAAGAAATCTAACTGTGGAGCATGGTAATTTCCATGTGGAGTGCAGCTTTAAATATTGGGGAATAGTACAAAAAGAGAAACAGGGAAAATGGGAACTATCAGAGAAGGTTGAGGGTGAGAACAGAGAGCAAAAAGCCGTAATTGATTAGGGAGGTACATATTCTTTAGAAAGAGCAGAACTCAGAGGCTATTATTAAGCTTTTAATAAACCATAAGTATGACCAGCCACGACTTAAACCACTTCCTGAAAGGTGGAAGTATTCACACACATATTTCAGGTCTCCTGAGCATGTGTAGCTACCTTGTTTGCCATAGAACAATCATTCTTCCTAGGCATACTGTGAGTGGGTACACCTCTTGATAGCTGATAAATACAGTCAGAAATGGGAAGTGAATTTACACTTGCAGTCTGTCAGAAAAGGTGACCACAGGCATGGATGATCTACATCTTTATATTCTGTGTCTCAGTAACACATTAATGAAAAGGTTCTAGTAACTAAAATAATCTTTAAAAAATAGTGATAATATTGTCTCTAAAGTTAGTGATACCATAAAAACACATTTATATCGTAAAACACACTTCTAACCATAAAACCACATAGCTATTCAGATTCAAATACTAGTGTTATGAGATAATTTATCTCATATGCTCAATAAATATCTAAATTTGCAGAGAATTATCAGAATACATTTTCAGTTAAGCATTGTCTTTTTGTTCTGATGTAGGATATTCTTCTGTTTGCTGTGAATATGAGCCACTCTCATTGGTTGATGAATAAAGCTGTTTTGGTCAATGGCCAGGCAGAATAGAACAAGGTGGAAAATCCGAAAAAGGATACAGAGAGAAAGAAGGCAGAGTCAGAGAGATGCCATGTAGCCTCCAAAGGAGTAACTTGCCAGGGCATCACCAGTAAGCCATGGCCATGTGACAATACATAGATTAGTAAAAATGGGTTAATTTACAAGTGAGAGCTAGTCAGTAATATGTTTAAGCCAATGGCCAAACAATTACGATTAATATTAAGCCTTTGAGTGATTATCTTATAGGCGACTATGGGAATTGGCAGGCAGAAAGAAACCGGTCCAGTGTGACCGGGCGAGAGGGTGAAAGTCCCCTGCAGCACCCTGGGAGTGATGAAAGGCAGCTGTTAACTGCTTCAGGATTTACAATGTTCGTTTGCAGGTATAGTACTAGTCCCACGAAATTTCCATGACCTGGGTCCTCTTTTTTTAACAAGAATTTACTTTTTAGTTTTCCTGCTGAGAGAAAAAAAGAGAGAGAGAGAAAAGGCTTCCTTGTTTTAAGGAGTCCTGGTTCAGACATTGTTGGCAACAGTCTGGTTTTGCCCTGTGAACACACTGCATATGAAGACAGTCTCTTGCAGGCACTTCAGAGGGAACTAACATCTCCAGTTCATCTGGCAGATGAACAAAGAGCAGGAATTCTTTTTGCTCCAGAGTCGAGTCTCTACGCAAGAGTTCAACAGTACATCCTCATGGAGCCTCAGTTTCAATGAAACATGTACATCGTGGTGTAGTAATAAGGGGAGCGGGCCCTGCTTTTCATCCGGCCCAGCTCCCGCACGGCTAGCTTATACCCCGAA
>LOEQ01006490.1:90273-101316 GCA_001685075.1 Bramus lutescens | reverse complement strand
TACAGGGTTTCAGTAAATACAAGGATGGACCATGCATCTCAAATCTCTCAGCTTCACCACAGGACTACAGCTGTTCTAGTCTCCTGATCAGCTCACAACGAAACCTGCTTATGTAACTGCCCTGCTTGGCGGGAGAGAAGACATGCTCCCCAGACATGCTCCTTAAATTGGATCCCCCAGAATTAGAAGTTCCCCAGAAATCTCATGCTGCTCCAAGGAAAGGATGAGGCTCCAGGGTAGTGGAGGAGGAGCTTGCCTCCTGCAGAATAACTTGCACAGTTTGCTTGGTGACCTTGCTTCTGACTGGAGTTGAGACCACAGTGACTGCTGGGCCACACCTTGACCTGCCTGCCTAGTTAAACCTCACCCTCATGCTAGGGCACAGCAGATGTACTTTTCTGCTTTTTCATTATTAATCTGATTCTTTTAATTGTCTTATTACTGGTGCCAGGACACAGGCTGCACCCTAACTTGGGAGGCACTTGGTCATTATCTTTCAAGTGTCTCGATCCCTCTGGGCATGTTTCCTATTCTAGCCTCCTTGTCCTTCTTAGAATGTTTTCTGCACAGGAATCGCAGAGCGTTGGCTTCTCAGCCTTGCAAACACTTGAAAAGAAGAGCATTTAATATTTGGCAGTTTTAGCTGGTATGGAAGATGTTCATCCAAAATCTGTTTGCTTTGGCTGGCAAAGTGGATTCTCTGGGTAATGAACTTGAACTTTTGTTACCTGCTTATACCTTTGAGGTAGCAGAGAAGTGACGCACACTCGGGAGCAAAGACCCGCTGTGCCAGCAGCTTGGCATTAAAGGCTTCATCATCTTTGAGTTGTGAGGGATTTAGCGCCTCCAGGACTTCCCGCTTTGTACTGTGAGGTGTGGTGACGGAGAGTTCCCAGTCAAGGGTGGGCTCCTTCCTCTGTGTTGGCAAGCTTCAGATTGCCAGGCACCACAGGAAGCCCCAAGCATCGGGTAATTGAGAGGGAAGCTCAAGTCAGATTACTCTCAGCCCACAGAAGGTACTCATAACTCCACCTCGTAATTGCTGCACACAAGATCTGTGTTTTCTTCGGAGGATCTTAAAAGAAGGCGACATCAGCGGCGAGCCAGCCAGGTGTTTCAAGTAGAGTGTTCTCTCAAGTGTTGCTTTCATTAGTGGATCCCCTACGTGGAAAATATTTTCCCAGCTAGTGTTTCTGACTCTCAGCAGTAATTAAACTTAGCAACGAATGATTGTGAAATTGCGGGAGTCATCCAGAGTCAGTTTCTCTCCCTTAAGCAGCTCCTGAGACTTGTTCTATACGTTCTCTTTGCTTATGCTGTCCTTAAGGGAGGTCTGAAGTCTGTTTCCTCAATTGCTAGTGCCGCCAGTGATGAGAGAGAGCCAGCCTGGTGGTATTTCTCTCTCTCTAACTAGCTGGGTGCCTGTGGCCAAGTCACCAAATCTTTCCAGGCCTTGTTAGAAAGATTTGATAAGATAATGGTAACTGATATTAGCTGAGTATTTTGCATGGGCATTGTTTAGCAGTATAGACTTCAAGCATGTGACTTCATAGGTGAGCCAGTAGGCTTGTGATTGGGTTATGTGTTTTGACATCATGTGACTTTGTATAAATCAGTAACTTTGAAAACTTCAAATATTGAAAACCTGTGGTGCCATTTTTTGCTGTTTCTGTTGGAAAAAAGCAATGGCCAATGGTTCTAATTAAAGCATATTTAAATAAATTTTGTACAGAGACATTTTATTATCTTAAAAGGATACAGGCAAGGGACTGGGAGTGTAGTTCAGTTACTTCAATGACTGCAACTGCATAGTATATGTGAGGCCCCGGTTTGATTCCCAGCACTGTATGATCCAAATGTTGTGATAGAGGCTTGTAGCCTCAACACTGGGGATGTGGTGGCAAGAGGATCAGGAGGCCAAGGTCATGAATTTGTGGACAACTTATGTAAGAGACCCTGCCTCAAAAAAGAAAAAAAAACAACAACAACCGAAGAACAAAAATTAGGGGAAATGCTAAGAACTTTTAAGGGGGTAGTTTTGAATTTAAATTTATAATCCAAGTAGAAATTTATGCCCTTCCCGTTAATATTGTTGATTTTTATCATTGCTAATTTTTGTTTGTAAAAAGTGTTTTCTGTTGTCACATTGTTAATTTAGCTTTCCAGGATTTTCTAGAGACCTAATTGTTTAAGTCTTTTCCTTAGAGTGTTACATACAGGAAAGCATAGGATGAAATTACGTGATGTCTACAAGCTGCTTTCAAATAATATAGGATGATGAAGAAGGTAAGGATACCTAAAGCAAGTCTGACCTCGAATTACATGACTTGTTATTTCTGCAGAGTGGTGCACAGTATATCAAGGTGATTTTATTCCTCTATTTCTGTGTTTGAAACTCTCCACATACAATTTAAAAACAGACAAATTCAGCCAGAGAGTCTTGAAGTTCAGTCCTTACTTTTAGCTGTAGACAAGCTTTATACCGCAGCTGTGACTAGCTAGCCAGGACTGGGCACATGAGTAAATGCTCTGATGGCTAATAGCAGAGTGTGCGCTCTCAATGAAGGAAGGTGCCCATCTGCTGTACCAAGCTGACTCAAAATATGTGTTTATTTCCAAATTCAGTGGTGAGAGAATGTTCCCTCAGAGGTTAAAAACATACATAAGAAAATTTCTTCTGGGATAAGGAAAGCATTTTGAGTTTAGTTTATTGCAAGCCCATCTCTGAAAGCCAAAAGGGGATTATATGTGAAATTGTTGATTTTCTATGATCTGGAATATTCCTTTAAATAATTAATGGAGGAGACATCAGAGCTTGCCCCTTCCTAACCTATAGATCTTTAGTTGCCAATGGAAGGACAGATCGTACACCGTACTTTCTTTGCCTAACCTGTCAGGCCCCTTTGAAGATACTTAAATTTGCTGATGGATCCTAAACTGACTGATTAATGTCTGGTGTTAGGCAGCTCGGGGGACTTGTCCGAGAGAATATGGCTGTTTGCACCATGGGATATAAGCTCTAAGTCAGTGGAGCCCTGGATCTCTGCAACCCACCATTTTATGGTTGGATTGTGGTCTTTTGTGTGTGAAAAAAAAACAACAAATTGCATTTTACATGGCTCGATCTTTTTTTCTATCTTAATCAGAAATAAAACTTCTTGTTGGAAATACCATCTGAGAACCACCCATTCACTGGCTTTCTCCTGTTAATTATTTGCAAATATTTGCATCCCTTCCATCATGCGTGAGAAATTGTACCTTTTGCAGTTCCTATTAAGCCTTCACAGTATCCATTAGTTTATAGAGACGGGGGTTGTAAGGAGGCTGGTGGGTGTCAGAAATGTCCCTTACTCTGTTGGGTCTTAACGATCAACAGACCTTCGATAAATAACCAGCCATATGGAAACCACTTTGGAATTAATGTGTCTCGATCTGTGGACTCCTGTGTTTGCAAAGAATTTCATGATCTTTGGATCTAAGAATTTGTGTATTTTAAATATTTATTGACCCCCTTTCTCTCTCGTAATCTGCCTCAGACTTGGATTTTCATTTTTCAGCACTCATTTACCACATTTTCAAACAATGGGTGTGATAATCTTCTCCTAGGACACCGTGGACACTGAGAATGAAACGTATTTGCAAATGGTTTTACCCGGTGCTACATCACATTGTAACTTTGATGTCAGTGAAGGGACAAAGTCATATTTCCTTTCTTCCTTGAAGAATCAATAATGTGGTCATACTTGCAGAGACAGGCATGTCTGAACTACGGGGCAGACAGTACATTATTTTCAAATCTCTGTTTTTTTCCCAAAGGCCCCTCAAATCTAGTCCTCTTTGACAGTTTCACTGTGAGTGTCCTACAGTCTCACTGTCCTGGGTTACCTTAGGAAATGTCCATGGAAAACAACATAATTAATACAGTGCCTTTTACTGGATCCCAAATGTAACTCTCCGAACAATAGTTATATTGCTCTGTTCTTCAAGAGCATGCTCCTTTGGATGTGGCTGCGAATTGAGATTCAGTGTGGCGAGATGCCCTCTGTGTCGCTGGGATTTTCAGGGTCTGTTATGAATAGACAGCATACTCTGTTGTTTTGTATATTCTCTTCCTTTATCCGTAGCAAAGCCAAGGTGGAATGCGCCTTGTAAAGAGACTTTGCAGCACAACTGTAGAGGTGTGGATATAATGGGGGGAGGAGGACCTGGCACACGATGCTGGGAATGGAATGCCTGGGTCATAAAAAGAGATGCTTTTAATACGTCCATATTTCTGCTATCATCACCACCATCCCCATCACCATGACCACCACCATCTTCTTCCTCATTGGTCTTCCAAAAATTTTGGCCAGATTTAGTCTATCCTTCTGCTTACCTAGGGGTACTATCTTTGCTGTAGGAGTCATTAGTTTGAAGATGACCAAGTTCTATCAAAACCTAACCTAACCTGTTTTCAGTGCACGAGGCAGATTTTTATTTGCCCTACTTTCTTAGCCTCGAGCATCTTCCCTAGAAGTCTTACCTAACATACTAAGACAGGGCTCAGGTCGTTGCATTGGAAGGACCATGGCAGTCACACTCCCTGGGGTCATTCTGGGTTCCCACTGCTGGGAACTGTGTCTCATCTCTTCGTCTGTGTATAGAGACTGAGAGATCTGCTTGCTGGGGAGATTAAATTAGATGGTGAAGCAGGTCGCCCACCCAGTGCAGACCACACTGTGAGCTGTCAGGGTGTCGATGCTGTAAGTTCTACTGTTGCTGTAACTTTTATTCTTCTTCTTTATTACTTGTTCATATCTTAGTTACTGTTAATATTTCTACCAGGGAAGATCAATGACTACCTGTCATGCAATAAAGACTCTGCATGCTTCCTTGTGCTCTCATTTTCTGCTTCCTAGTGTGGGGAGACAGAAACCAAAACCCTGTTAAAACAACTCCCCTTTCCCTCAGAGTAACTGGGATGGGACAGTATTGCTCTCTAATCTTGTCAAAGCACTTTAAGTTCTGGATTGATCATTAAATTGAACTGTGATCTTCCTTCCCTCTGAGATAAGAATGTCCATATACGCTACTTGACTCCCGAGGCGTTCCATGCCAACCAGCTCCGTATATCTTTATGACTTAGAATGAAATATCTCAACCAGAAAATTAATCATATGCAATTCTCAGCAGTTTAGGTCTAAAAGGCAAGCATTTATTTGAAACTTGTTAGCAGTGAGTCTGCTAGACTGTATGGATATCTGTAGTAATTGCTACGTGCTATGGCTAGTGTGATGCCTGCCAGGATGGTTTGCATTCAGCATACAGAGGTTGGCACTATTGATGGTAACGAGCATTTATTGGAAATCCAATTACAATCAGAAACCCAGTGACAAATTTAAACACCGAGATTTCCTCCATGCATATCTTTTCAAAAAAAAGCAGTAGATAATTAAGAAAATAAATGAACCATTACCTCATTCTCTTATTAGCCTTCATTTTGTATTTTTTTCTTATATTTGAGGATATGTATAAAATATTCCTAACATAAAGGGCCGTATAATAAACAAAATAAAACAAAAATTCTGACCAATGAAACTACATTCAGAAAACCAAAAACAGCTGCGTAGTGATGGTGCATGCCTTTCATCCCAGCACTCAGGAGGCATACACAGGCAAATCTCTGTGAGTAAGAGACCAGCCTGATGTACAAAAAAACTTTCAGGACACAGAAGCCCTATATTGCAAAACCAAAACCAACCAAGCAAACAGAACAAAACCCGGCAACAATAACACAGGAAAACATCCCTGAGCACTTTTTTTTTTTTGTAGTAACTCCAAGTTGGTTATGTCAAGATGAAGCTGAATAATCTCCTTCCTAGCCACCAGCAGTCAGAAACTCATTGGTGGCTTATAGTCACAATCTTCATACTTTTTAGGAGAAGCATATTGTCACAGAAGTAGCTATTCTAGGTGAATAGTGGAAAGGTTTTGCTGTCCTAATCTGTGGGCAAATGACAAACAAGGTTTTCCCATGACAAAGGGTGCCTTGACCCATGGTAGTATCCCTGTTGTTGAGTGAGGGGCATTCTTGTTAAAGAGCAAGAGGAGCTGAAGGAAGAAAGTGTGTATCTGTTCAGGAATGCATTGTAGATGTTAATCGGAGTATTCTCGACTTGATTATTAGAAACAAAGGACAGAGGTATTTTTCTGGACTGAGAAATACTAAT
Organism: Bramus lutescens; assembly: GCA_001685075.1. NCBI lineage: Eukaryota > Metazoa > Chordata > Mammalia > Rodentia > Cricetidae > Bramus > Bramus lutescens. The sequence continues at coordinate 95,107 of LOEQ01006490.1, read as the reverse complement.
GACTGTGCCTCAGAAGTTGGGGTTCCAAAAGAGCTAGCAGAGTCTCAAAGCTTTTCAGTCTTTCTAAAGAAGATGTTATCCACCAACAGGTTGTCAGAAAGTATTTAAACGAAGGTAAAAAGCTCATGCCCATAACCAAAACACCCAAGAGTCAGCATCTTGTTACCCTCTGTGTCCACCAACACAAATGCTGATAAATTGCTGCAACCAAATAACATACTAAGAAGAAGAAGTTCTTCTTCTTCTTCTTCTTCTTCTTCTTCTTCTTCTTCTAGTAGTAGTAGTAGAGGCTGCAGAGTATGCTCAGCTTTGGCCTAGAGAATGAAGAAAGCTGAAGAAAACACTAGGAACAGATTGTCAAGAGATATAAGCTGTCCTTGCTAAGAGCTTCCACTTCTAAGTCTGAATCCAGTAGCCATATGTCTTTAAGACTAATAAATAAGTGATCAGACCTTGGAAAAAATAAGAAACATATTTTAGAATCTTCAAATTTTAAAATTCTTTCTTCTATGATCAACATTTTGATGGCCTGTGGTATTGGTTGCTTTTCTGTTGCTGTGACAAAACTGTGGCCAAGGTGACTTAAGAGAAAACGTTTCATAGTTTCAGAGAGTTCCAGTCCATGGTGGTGGAGTGAAGGCATGGCAGTAGCAAAAGCTGAGGGCTCACAATTTGTTCCCAGGCAGGAGGAAGACAGACTATGCTAGGGTGGCATGACTCTTTTGACACATCAAAGCCCACTATCAGTGACACACTTCTTCCAGCAATGTCACACCTAATCCTCCTCAAACAGTTCCATCAGCTGGGATGAAGTATTCCCATGCCTGTGCCTATGGGGGCCATTCTCATGCAAACCATCAGACCTACATACTGCTTAATTTTCTAAGAGAAGCATGGACATGATTGTTTGATTGAAACACAAAGTTCTTTACTTAAAAACAGTGTTTATTAATGTTAATATTATATACAAAATCCTGAAGTTTATATGAATACTTCTGTCTTAGCTACTGCTCTATTGAAGTGAAGAGTCATCCTGACCCTGGCAAATCTTATAAAAGAAAGCATTTCATTGGGGCTTGCTTACAATTTCATAGGTTTAGTCCATTATCATCATGATGGAGAGCATGGTGGCAGGCAGGCAGACATGGTGCTGGAGAACTAGTTGAGAGTTCTATATCTGAATCTACAGATGGCAGAAAGAAGGGAAAGTCATGGGCCTGATATCTGAAACCTCAAAGCCCACCCCCAGGGACACACTTCCTCTAACAAGGTCACACCTACTCCAACAAGATCACACCTCCGAATCTTTCTCAACTAATGCCACTCCCCGATGCCTAAGCACTCAAATATATGAGCCTAATGGAGCTATTCTTATTCAGATCACCACAACATATTTAAATATGTAATATAAATGCTGGTGTATATTTAGAGACTGTGATTAAATCATATATAAACCTAAACATATTTTATGATAATTGTGATAGAGACATTTTTGTAGGTTGGTGAAAGAATTCACCCCTTACCAGAGAAGAAGAAAGGGCAAGTCTGCTGAATAGCTTTATGCCAATGACACAAACTAATGTTGTCTAAGAGGAGGGAACCTGAAGAAAATGCATCTGTAACATAGACTGTAGGCAAGCTTGTAGGGCATTTTCGTAATTAGTGACTGGTGGGAGAGGGCCCAGCTCTTTGTAGGTGGGACCTCCTCTGGGCTGGTGGTACTTGGTTCTATAAGAAAGCCAGCTGAGCAAGCCAGGAAGAGCAAACCAATAAGCAGCATTCCATCATGGCCTCAGCATCAGCCTCTGCTTCCAGGTTCCTGACCTGTTTGAGTTCTGGTCCTGGCTTCCTCCAATGATGAACAGTGATGTGGAAGTCAAAGTCAAATAAACTTGTTCTTCTCCACTTGGGTTTTGGTCTTGGCATTTCATCACAGCAATAGTAACCCTAACAAAGGCAGGCAAGTTTATTGAAAACATTACAAAGAGGATATTGAGACCTATCAGTAGTCTGAGTATGCTTAGCATTCAGGGGCAGAGGCAGGAGGATGTGAGCTCAAGGCCAGCCTGGACTCCTTAGTAAGACACTGACTAGGAATGGAGGGAGGGAGAGAAGGAGAAGGGAATGGAAGGAAGGAAGGAAGGAAGGAAGGAAGGAAGGAAGGAAGGAAGGAAGGAAGGAAGGAAGAATGAGAGGAAATATCAGAGGGATGACAAACAGAGAGACAGGCAGAATCACACCCTATGTGTACTGAGAATGACTTGTCAAGACTTACTCTTCGCCATGACTTAGATGAGAAACCATACTCTGCACACAGACTTCTTCAGCCCAGAATTAGACCTTATACATTCCCATTTCCTGCATTGTAAATAATCACGTGGACGATTTTGTACCCACTGATCAACTATCTGTCCAGAGTTAAGTTTCTTGAATTTTGTTTGGTCTTCTCTGTCTCCCTCTGAAACCTTGGCCTAAACACCTGGACACAGAAGAGCCTTTCCATAGAAACCCTTCCTAAAATTAACTATTCCCGACGTAATTTGAGCCTCTTGTTCATCCCACTTTCCCATCCCAATTCTTGGTAGTCTTGTCTGCTTCTCTCTAGAAAATTCCTTTCCATCTGACCTTGCAGACATGAATAAATCTCAAAGACAGAGCTGTCCCCAGATGACAATAATTTCTTTCCCCTGCCTTCATTCATTGTTTCAAAGAACATCTCTCTTAAGTACTGCTTTATAGTCATTTGACATTGCATTTCCGTCCCCTGAAGTCTGTAACTGTTGCCGGATTTTAGTATTTGAAACACCTTCATGCTAATACAAACAGAGCTTTCTGTGCTGTAGGCTCATTCTTTAGTGATGGAGACACCTTAGTTCCACCTTCTGTTCTGTTTATATTTGATGTCCGTGACAATTGTTTACGGGTATATTATACACCTTGCGAATGTAGAGCCCCTCATAAAGGAGCCATGTGGAGTTTGGAGACTTCTTTGACTGATGTCATAGCCTGTCACTGCCTGTCCTGTCAGCATTAAGTCTTTGATGTCATGCTGAAGGCAGTGGCAGTGGTGACAGCTCTGCCAGGGACTAGTTCTTGTGCTGGATTCTTCATGTCCATCCCCCTTTTCTTCTCCCTCTCCTCCTCTTTCCCCCTCTCTCTCTCCTCTCTGTCCATGATAGGATTCCTCTGTATAGCCCTGACTGTCCTAGAACTCACTCCATAGACCAGACTGGTCTCGAACTCCCAGAGCTCTGCCTGCCTTTGCCTCCCGAGTACTGGGATTAAAGGCATGTGCCACCACTATCCAACTTTTTCTATATAATGCTCACCCCAGAGCCTGAGATGAGTACCATTCTTAGCTCTGTTCTTCTGTTCACTTCCCTTTTTGATTTCCACTGAAGGAATATGAGGTCTGAGCAGGTTAAGCAACAAAGCACATCCACGAAAGGCCACATTTCTACATGGCTGCCCCATTAGTACTGTTCCCCTTTGGATTTTTCTTAAATATTCTGGTTTATAGCTCCTCTGGATCCTCTGTGGCTGCTTAGAGAGATAAATGGAAGATGGGACCTTAAGTTGGCTTTGCTGGAGGGATCAGTGTGGTCTTCGGCAACAATGGAGCTTGAGTTTTAAAGGAATAATCAAAACATTAAATCCATCTCTTCTACTGCAGTTGAGTTTAATACTTATTTATTGTTTATATCTGTTAACAAGAAAAAGAATGTTTTTTAGATTTACAGTAGGTATCATGTTATTCAAGAAGAAAAATATTTAAATAACTGAATTTCTTATCTTCCCTGACCTTCTAGTTCACACCTCTACAGCAGAATTTTCTCACTGAATATATGTGCTGTAAAAGTTCTAGACAAGAGGCTAAAAGTCTCTGGCCCTCTGCCTGGCAAGAGTGATTATCAGTAGGTGCTGTAACTATTGTTGATATTATTGTTAGCCTTCATCTCTCCCAAGATCTGTTTATATCAGAGAAGTGTAAGTATAACTTTTTTCCTTCTGGAACAAAGTTCTAGCATGTTAGCAGCGGCAGGCAATCCAGCCTGGCTCACTGTGGTTGTCAGTCATGTGTGCTACAGAAATGGCGTTCTTTGAAACAGAATTGGATCCTGTCACAAGCAAAGGACATGCAAGATTGAGCCTCCTGTACTTTAGCTTTTCAGGATATAGTTAATGATTCCCTTGTCTGATTATTAATACGTGCAAAAATTGAAATATAAATATGAACATTATGGAATTTCCAGAGTTCTCCAAGTCTGGTCATTAATTTGGCCATAGAAATGAGATATCAGCATGGCTGGTGTTTTTAATCATATATGAGAGTGACAGAAGCCTGTAGGGCTCTATTTATTCTGTGTTACTCTAGTCATTTGGTTTAAGATTCCAGGGCTTGGTTTTTTCATTAATTTTGAACTTCTCAAATTATAATAATGTGAATATATGTTCATTTTTCTTCGGATGGAAAAAACTAAGCTTAACGAAGGAAGCTATTTCAGCACACTATGCCAGAAGAAAATTGAACCTTTGGTGTGGGTTCCGTCAGTGCTGACCCTCTTTGCCCTCTGTCTGCCTCATCTACTTCATCTCCCTTGATTGCCGGGCGAACAGACACAGTCACTGTCCTGATTCTGTCACTGCCGCTGTTGGGAAGAAAAATGTGTCTGAATTTATGGAGATATCTTTTTCCAATTGTGAGTGTAAGGTTGTGAAAATTGTCTTCCAGAATCATGTCTCCATCTCTGATATGTCTCCCGGTGTCTTCTGCAATTCTCAGTGAGGTTGGGCTCTGGTGTGAAACTCAACAGTTGCAAAAAAAAAAAAAAAT
>LOEQ01006490.1:48614-64934 GCA_001685075.1 Bramus lutescens | reverse complement strand
TTGAAGAAAACAGGTGCTGGTGAAGAGTCAGGAAACCTGGCAAAGGTGTGCAATACTGGCAGGAAAGCAGAATTACTACATGAGTCCGAAACTACATTTCTGAGTATTTACCTAAAGAATTAAAATCAAGCTCTGGCAGAGATGCTAGCAGCACTATGCCCATTGCAGCTGTGTTCAGCATAGCTTAAATACACAATAACCTAGATGCTCGCCCATGAATAATCTAATGAAGGATGTGTATGGTTTACACATGCAAGAGAGTCTTCTCAACCTCAAGAAAGACAAGATTCAGCCAGGAAAGATGATGGCTTGGAGGAGCCTAGAAGCACAATGTTAAACAAAATTAGGCAGTTACAGAAGGCGAAGTCTGTATGATTCCAGTTGTGAGACATCTAAGAGAATCTAGCTCCTGGGAGCAATAAAACCATGGCTGTCGGGAGCTTGTAGGGGGAAATGGGGCAGTGAGGTGCTGGTCAGCAGGTGTCACGTTCTAGATGTATATGATGATTGTTTTAGACACCAGCTGTGCGGCATTTTATCTACACTTGACAATACTATGCTGTGCACTTACAGTTTTAAGAAGGTAGATCTCATATTAAGTGTTCATATCTCAGTAAACTACAACAAAGGATGATGAATCAGTCACTGCAAGTGCTTTGGCCTCTCTTAACCTTATTATCAATGAGAGGGATATGGAATTATCTTTAGAAACCATCAAGAAACATAGGAGAACGTAGTTGGTATGGCGTTGGTGGTGAAACTCAAGGGCATGTTGGCCGTTCAGCCACACATTGATTTGATTCCTGTTAACAAATGCTGCCCCCTGTGCTGGGGCTGTAGCTTTAGTGATCGATCACTTGTCTAGTCTTCAAAATGTTCCAGGATTGATCCTCAGTACCAAGAAAGTCAGGCATAGTGGCACATACATGTAATCCCCACGCAGAGGAAGGGGGAAGTGGGAGGATCAGATCTTCAAGGTCATACCTGACTACAGGGTAAAGTCGATGCAGATTATGTGAAAACCTGCCTCAAAACCCAAAACTAATCATAACAAAGCAACAACACAACCATAAATACTAAATTATCAGGCCAACACCATAAATGACACAGGAGTGCTGGACTGAGGGGTAGTGCAATGTTGATAAATTATTTCTTAATCACAGTATTAGATCAAAGCAAGTCATGAAGGCCAGGATTTTCAGAGAGAAGACAGGTTCCTGCTTTAGAGTAATTGAAAACTATTGCAGCCGCGAATCTGACAGACCTCTCAACTACTGGCTTCATGTGAGGGGTTGAAAATTTTGGAAGTGGTACAAAGAGCTCTTTGATTGGTCAAGTGCATCAGAAAGCCTTTTATAAATGTAATCCCACAATGCTCAGTAAAAGCTTGGCATCATCAGAGTGTGACTATTATCTGCACTCAATGGAGATAAGTGCAGGAAGCAGAAACAAATACCAGATGAGATTTGCAGAAATACAGAGAACAACTTATGTTGCCCAAGAGACAATGGTGGAAGAGAACCACATATAAAATGCTTTAGCTGATGTGGTTTGTAAAATGAAACAAAAACAAAAATCACAGCAGAAAGAGATAGTTCACAGTGGGTACAGAGCCCAGCTCTCCACAAGCACAGCCTAGTAAAATAGGAGAAGCTGTATAAGACCTAATTTACTTAGAAGTTAGACGCATTAAATAGAACGTCTACTATGATTAGAGTTGAGGAGGCAGAGGTCAGAAATGGGTTTCCTTTTTGTGAGAAATAACACAACTAATGTTTGATCAGAAGATGGTGATGTTTTAGCGGCAGCTAAAGAAAAGACTACTTTTCTTTAGAGCATTTCAACAGCCAGTTGCTCTTCCAGTTGCTGTCACCTAGTGATCTCAATGCTCCTTCCAGCTCCGATGAACAGCTGGGGCTCTTTTTCCTATTGTGAGTCTCCAGGGAAGGGCAGTGGCCTGAACTCACAGTTTTCACTGCGCTTTGCAGCGTGGCTGCTTCAGGGTTACTTGGAACATGTTATTCTCGAAGCCATCAAGGCTTCCTAGAGGGGCGGGTGGACACGACTCGAGGCATTGGCTACACTCNAACCTTCATACAGGTTACATGCCAGCCTCCAAAGCCTGGCATGACCAAGTCCAGTGTCCCAAGCCCACTGGACAACTCCCTGCCTACCTCTGCACCTGGCGTTGCCTGCTCTTCTGTTGCTATAGCGATGCTTTTCTTAGTAGTTGCTGTGGAGATGAAACCAAAGAATGCATGCAAATCTCACAAGCTGTTTGTGTGAGTTGGTAATGTGTCTACTTGTTTTGGCTTCTTTTACTCTTCTCTGTGCCCTGCCAGGCCAGAGCTTTTGCTATCCAGTGTGGACAGATGTGATTCTCTAGGACAAAGCCTGCTTAGGACAATGGCCAGAGGTAGTTCTGCTGGGACTGCAGAAGGACCACCTGGAGCCTTCGCTCCTTCTGCTTCTTATCTTGGGTATGAAGTTGTTGGACTTGGACATGAAGCTTCTCCTGACCTGCCTCCCTGTCACCTCTCTCTCTCTCTCTCTCTCTCTCTCTCCCCTGTGCCAGTGTTTCTTTAGACAGAACTTCTTTTCTGTGCATACTCCAGGCTACCTGGCCATAAAACTTCCGGGACCTTCCTACCTTCATTTCCCTCTTCCTTTAGCAGCAGTGGGGTAACAGGGGAACAGGCATTCATTCACACGATGCATCGGGCTTTTATGTGGATTCCGGTGCTCGGAACTCAGTTCTTCACTGTTGTTCAACAGGAGCTTTTACCCTGAGCCATCTCCTTAGTCGGATGCACGCATTTCTTTGGGATTGCTCTGAAAGTCAGCACCATCTCTTCTCCACAATATGGTTTTTAAATGACTCCCGACAGGAACCTATTTAGGATGTTTCTGAGTTCCCTGGCCATGGTGATTGGAATAATGCAAAGGAGATCTTTTAATCCACATAAGAGAATGTACATATAAGGTTTTTGATTCCTTCTATTTGGTTTTTAATCAAATATATCTGAGTTTTTGTAAATGTTTGGCAGAAACTACAATTATGTCATGCTACCACTGAAAGTAATAGTCTACTAAATCTCCCAAGAGACACTCACTGTCACTAGGTCTCAGTGCTGTCACCTCTTTAGTGACTGCTTTAAAGTCTTCCCATAGACAGGGTTTCAGCTGCTTTAGGTAAACAGTAGATTTTCAACTATTTACAGCTTTGGGGTGGGTGGGCTCAATGCGAGTTGTCAAGCATGTCCAATTATCTTATTCTTCCCTTTGCTACAAAAAAAAAATCGTGTTTGTACTGGAAAGTTCTTAGGGTGGCATGTGATGAGATGAACGACACTCCAGTGGGAAAACTTAACTATCCCAGAAGCAGAGCTGAACTCTTTGTGGTCCATGTGTCCCAAGAGGACTTGCTCATTAAAACTAAGCTTAGCACATGGGACACTTTTACTTCCTTTTAATTGTAGTGAAGACGACACATGCTTTCTAAGTCTCCCCTGCTGTGCTTTCTTCTCATCTGCTCCCACTTCCGTTTTAATCTTCTTGTTTCCCTCAGCGCTGTTTGTTGTTCATCCGTTAGTAAGTAGACAGTGTAAGTAGTCAGCACTGTCAATGATCTCTAAGACACTGCAGTCTGAGGAAAGGCGTGAAGCACGTCCTGATGAAGTCATGATGAAGGGCGTGGTTCACGGGTGGTTCATTTGGTGAAGGGGATACTTGTTAAGTTTGTGTACCTCCTTGACGGGGACACCAGACCTGTTCCTTATCAGTTACTATTCTGTTGCTATGACAAATAGTTGATAAAAAACAGCTTAAGAAAGAAAGGTCTGTTTGGAGTTACAGTTCCAGAGGGATAGAATCTCTCAGGTCAGGGTCAGCATGGCAGCTGTCAGAGAAAGCATATGGCTGGAGCAGGAAGCTGGCTGGGAGACAGTGGTGTTGGTGGGCGACAGGAAGCAGAGACAAGCTATAAAACCTCAAAGCCCACCCCCAGTGACATACTTCCTCTAGCCAAGTTCTACCTTGTAAAGGTTCCATAACCTCCCTAGACAGCATCAACAGCTAGAGACCAACTGCTGAAAAATGCAAGCCCATGGGGGTCATTTCTCATTAAACCACCACATGTTCTGAATGCTCCAGGCAGTCATTAGCTCCAGAACAACTGACTGGATTCATTTCCTTATGTAATTCTCATGTCAGCTCTGTGAGGTAGATATCACCTTCTCCAGTAATAGTATGAGGAAGCAATGACCCTGAGACATGAAAAAATATGGTGAAGCCTCTGCAATTAAGTAATGAAACTTAATTCTGCTAGACTTTGTGATGCTGTCTGACTCTGTAGATTCTTTGCTTCTAGTAAGACGCTGAAAGCAGAGATTTAGTAATAGATCTTTGATAAATTAGTGCTAGATTAGTAACATTCAGGATCCACACGGAAATGCAAAAGAGGTCTTGGATATCATCCATTGGTAAAAGACTGAAGCATTTATCCAAACACAGATTCTGTGAGAAGAGAGATGATCTCTGACTCCATGAATGGTTAAAAAAAAAAAAGAGGTGACACCTTGCTTGTCAGGCCAGCTTAGAGTTCAGGCAGTGGGTAAAGGGTAGGTGGGGTCATGAGTGGGCTTTTGTATATATCCTGGGAAGAGTCTGGTAATGTTTACATCCATTTTCTCAGCATGAAAATTAGAACAGACTTCATGGAGGACAGTCCAGGAATCTAGAAACAGCTACGTGTAGATCCTTACTAAAGCAATTTGATTAGACTCAGTTACTCTGGGACCTGTTGAGATGGAAGGACAGAGTTAAGAGACAAATGCCTCCTTAGTGTTGGGTGAAGACAGCCCGAAGAAAAAACAAAATCCAGGGAAGCAGGCTGACAGCTCATTTCCTTCCTGTTACTGAAGGAGAGATAATCACAAACTGGGCCCTGCAAACAACATGGACCTTACTTCAAAATTTCCAAGGCTGGCTTCTGGCCTGTTTAACCAAGAGCCTCTGGTAAGCACCCCTGAGAGCCAACCAGTTCTGTACCCATCTGGAGGATTGGCTTGGGGTGAAGAATTACTGCCAAATGACTTCCTTTTTGACAGATCTGCTTTGTATGGTCATAGAACTGAAGGCCTCACTGTCTTGCTGATTCAGGCCTATGTTCACTCCAAGTTCCTTGCCACATGGTTCTCCCTTAAGCAATGACAATGGTACTGGGAATTGGCTTTTTAAATGGTCAGTGGGAACATTTCTCTTATACTTTGAGGTTTTCCCTTCAGGGAGAAAACCTACCTAGTTTGTTTGAAGAGGCTCCATTGATTAGGTCAAGCTCACTGAAGTCAAGCTCTGTGAACTAACACAAACCAAACTGCAATGATGTATCTTCATTGTGCTTACAAAAATCTCTTCACTGTTGCCATATACAATAACAGCCACAGGACTGGATTGTATCATGTCCAAAACCTCTCTATACCCAAGTGGAGGGAATTATGGTGTTTTCATTTATCAGGAACAGAGATCTGGATGCTACCTCGCAAAGCTGCTCACTGGTAAGAAGAGTGTCTAACCATGCAAATTCACTTTGGATATACTACTGAGTATCAAAGACGAGTGTGTGAAAAAGAAAGTCCCTTACTTCCAGAATATTTTAACAAGAACGTTGGAGCCAACAAAGGAGAAAATTATCTTCAAATGCTTAATTATTATTAATGTTTTAATCAGTGCCGACTAGTGAATGTAAATATAAGGCAACTTTAAGTCCTCCTTGCAGAAGTGGGGGTGGGGAGGGAGGGGCTGGAGTCCATCTTTGGGAGGGAATGAAAGGCTATACAAACAGTGAATAGATGCGTGTGCAGAAGAAGCGTATCGTGTTCTCCGTGATGGGGGTGAGATATGATCATAGCATGTTCACAAGGCCAGGAACATTTATGCTTTTGAATATTTATTTTGCTTTCTTGGAGACAGAATCTCATGGCCTGGGTAAGCCTCTAACTTATCATGTGGTTGAGGCTGGCCTTGAACTCCCCATCTTCCTGCCTCTACCCCCCAAGTGCTGGTATAATAACTACCCTCCCATCACACCCAGCTATTGTTTCTCTGTTTTGTGAGTTGAGAGCTTGCAATGTTTGTAGTATTGTTGAGTAAAACTGCAGAAAGAGAAAAGTAGATGTGTTTTTCCTTGCTTTTGAAATGTTGCTAAGACTTGGAGGAACTTCAGAACCACAGACAAGAAACCTTTTGCTTCTTCCAATTGTAATCCTTGCATAGAACCTTCATCTGGCCCTTACCGTGTGCAGAGACAGACTGGTAAACACTTGGGAAGCATTAAGTCACCTAATTCTTCAGTCCCTCTGTGAGCTAGGACTTATTGTACCCACACTGAGGACTGAGAACTTGTCTAAGGTCAGTGACATAAGCAGTAGAGTTGGGATTTAAAAAAGAAAGCCTGGCCTCAGAATCCCTGCCCTTCCTTAGTGTTTCTGCACCATATCTTCTCCCCTGAGCTCTTCTGGACATTTATTTGCAAAAATGCATGTTAAGTCAATGCATTGTTTGTACTGTGTACATGAGTTTCTGCAGGTTGCATATCAGTTCCCCAGCCAGACCGTAATTCCTCGGAGACACAACATCACTCCACACTGCTTTTTTTTTTCTTCATGGCATATTATATGTAATAGATGCCAATAAATATGTATTGATTTGATTTAAGCTCCAATTCTATCATTTGCCTCCTCATTTCTTTTATCTTTATTGATTATAAAATTAATGGGGTGATGTGTAATTTTAGCTTAACTACTTAGACTGTAACTATAATTTTTATGACTTTTAACATCACGATAGATCTATGACCTTCCTGAAAATTTCTTGCTTTATAAAATAGATTTCACTTAATTAAAACAGTAAATGAAGACACTTCCCCAAAGTCCTTAAGGAAAAAGAAGAGGTGTTTTCCTGATGCCCCCTTGAGTTATATTTTAGTCCTGAAAGATTAAGTCCGAAGTTGGAGAGAACCATGAACAGGAGAGATAGTACTGTATTCTAGAGAGCAAGATCTTTGGCAATGGCCTTGGCATTATTTTACCTCTGTCACCCCTCTCCTCCAGTTTTGTCATGGATGAAATAAAATAGTTGTTCCTCTACTAGAGCCAACTCCAGCTCATAGCTATGCTACATGAACACATGGGCAATATGGATAGCCCTGAATTCACCTGACTGGGTAATCACATTTCCCATCATGCCCTAATTTGTTCCTCCTGAAACTCAAGTTGAAATCTGAACCCCAGTATGATGTTACTAAGACATGGTAGGTCTTTGAGTCATGTAATGTGTTTTAGGAAGCAAGTTTGGTCTTTCTGGAAGGAGTTGGTTGCCCCCAAGCCAGATAGTATCATATGTGTGCTATCATCCACTTTTCCATCATGATGTAACACAGTAGACAGTTCTCACCAGAAGCTGATCTCCTGAATTTTCTTAACACCAAAACTCGGAACCAGAGTGAATCTGTTTTCTTTATTTAGTAGGCAGCTTCCAGGATCTTGTAATAGAATGAACGAGGCCAACACAACTAATTGCCTGTGAAGTCCTTGCAAGTAGCTGCAAGTACAGCTAAGCTTGTCATCCTAATCTGTTTTCTGTCACGGTAAAACACTGGCTGAAACCTATTTTGAAGGAACGGTTTTATTTTGCTTACATGGGTACAGTTTACTGTGGAAGGAAGCCAGGACAGACACTTAAGAAAGGAAGCTGGAGGCAGGAACCTGGAAGCAGAGATCATGGAGCTATGCTGTTTACTGGCTAGGACTCCCTGGCTTGCTTAGCTTTCTTAGGCAACCCTGTCAATGAAACTTAATTAAGAAAAACGCCCCCACTGGCATGTCCACAAGCCATTCTCATGGAGCTAATTCTCCAGCTGAGATTTGATGACTGCAAACTGACTCTTACCTCTTCCCAGAATTCTCCCCGCCTATACTGGCCCTGCCTGGCTACTGGCCCATCAGCATTTTATTAAAATAATACAAGTGACAGGGTACAAGACCATTGTCCCACAGCACAAATGCACAAAAGTGTGTAAATGTCACTACATCAGAGTGTAAGAGGTTAGATGACCAGAGCCTAGGTTTTAGAATGGAGAAATTTAGCAGAGGCCAGATTGAACAGTGCAGAGTTTCAGTTCTTAAATTTTCTTTTTCATGTAAAATTTGTGGTTATGTATATTCATCATACCAGGACTTTTACATAAAGTATGTGTCACACCTTGAACATATTCTCTTTGTTCCCTTTTTCATTTTTCTTTCTCTTCAAAACATTTACTTTTCACCACATGTCTGTGTATGTCTCTATGTGAGTCTGCACGCGTGAGTTGAGGTTGCATGTAGCGTGGAAGAGGTTTTGGATCCACTGGAGCTGGAGTTATACGTGTTTGGATGTGGATGGCATTACAAGGGATGCTGGGAAGTGAGCTGGGATTCTCCATAAGGGCAACACTTACTCAACTGCTAAGACATCAGCGTTCTAGCTCCCCTACCTGCATTTCTAGTTTTATCTTTTCACACTCTGCTGAAAATGCTGTTTTATTTTTGTTCTGATTAGAAAGCAGTGTTCTCTGCCTTTATCTGAAAGCCCTGAGGTACCTGATACTTCATGTTCTCATAACCCCTAAGTGTTTCCACCACCCCATTCCTGGACTGCTGAGCGGAGACGCACTAGTCAGCACACGCCTTTGTGGAAGTGACTTAAGCTACCTGCGCATCAGTCTTCTCAACAGCAAAATGAAAATTTGAAAGGCTGTAATGGTTTTTAAGTATTTGGAATAGAGAAGTTGGAAAAGGTACTTGGAACCACACTCAGGTGCTATATGTGTCTGGGGTGTGCCACTTTTAATATTTTCTGTGAATGACAGTGCGTTGAGGGATAAAGGAATCTATTAATTTGGATTACGAATGTAGTGTAGGCCTTGAGATTTGCTGACTCCTCAATGTTCTGAAGTTGCTATGGTCTGACTTTTCTGTCTGTCTGTTGCTGTCTACATAGAGAACTGGCTCGTGTTGGGGCAGCTCCTCCCATAGTCAATAGTTGATGCTCTATGCTCCCCAAGGAGAAATCGGGAAATGAGAGCTTCTGTCTTCTTAGTCTCCTCATTTCCAACAATTTCTCTTTGACATTAAAGTTAATGAATTGCACCTTTTAGGTTATGAGTATAGGTTGGTTATGTGAACAGAAGACGGAATTTTAGGACAGTAAAGAGGGAAAGTACAAAATATTTGTAGCAAAAAGGAAAGTGGATCCACTTGAATTAGACTCTTTAGATGAAGACCGTGGTGAACCAGGTTGAAGAATTTGGTCCCCGGCTTTTTAAATGGAAAACCAATGCAAGGTTCTAGTGCGTGGAATTGTGGCTTTTCATTATGAAATGATCAGCCAAGCTACTGTTTGTGGAATTGATTTGGGGAGTGAGGGGCAGGCTGTCTGACAGACTTAACCTTTTGCTCAGTTGTGAAATGAAAGTCATTGCTATGCTTCATACCTCATGAGGGAGACATGGCAGCTTCCATCTTAGTTAACTGTGACTGTCTTTTAAAAGTTGCCCTTGAGGTTTGCAAACCACAATTGATTGTCCTTCCACAAAAGCATCAACAACAAAAAACCAGCATGCTATAGCTAACAGTCCAATTCTGACTCCTTCTTAGATAGCTCAGATATCATAAACTACGAGAATAGCTTTGCAAACCCCAGACTAGCTCTGAAATGGAAAGGCTTCTAAGCTCTGGATTTGGGCCACAGAGACATTTTGTCTGAGTTCTGCAGGGTCCCTTACAATATAGGGCTTTTGTTGATTCTCCAAGACTTAACTAGTCTATTGGCTCTTCTTCCCACATACGGCACACCGCTTTAGCACACAAATCTTCAGAATATAACCATGCTACCAAAATTTAGACTTTGGGGCATATAAAGAATAAGAAATATTTGAAAGCTGATGTCATATTTAGCTGCCAGATCAGAAGTCTGCCACACATGGGCACGGATAACCAGGTTAAGATTTTGACGGGCAGCACTGAAAACTGGTCAGAAAATTTAAAATGTACTGGCTTTGAAGATGTCAAAATAAGCCCACATGCTGTTTTCACATTTCTCTAGCAAATCCTGTTAGTCTCGCCTCTGAAATGGATCCCCCGTTGCTTATTGCCACTCTCCCCGTTGCCTTGTGGTGGCCAGCCAGTTTCAGACCATAGGATATGGCAACAGTGTCTAAGCCATTTTCCTCATGTTGACAATTTATAAAAGAACGTATTTATTTTAATTTTGTGCATATGAGTGTTTTGTGTGAATGTATATATGTGCTTCATGGTCATGCCGGGCACCCATAGAGGACATCAGATTCCCTGTACCTGGCCTTATGCATGATGGGGGGGTTGCAATGGGGGTTCTTGAAAATGAACCCAGGCCCTTTATAAGACCAGCAAGAGCTCTTAACCTGAGCCGTCACTCTAGCCCTACAGTGCCTATCTAGAGTACAAATTGTATTTTATTATTCACCAGGAAAAGTAATTTAACAACATGTTCTATATCTTGTTTCACCCTTTAATATTTGATGCTCCCTCCCAAACTAGAAAAACACTGCAAAGTGGTATTAATGAGAAAAATAATTAAAGAAAATTTTTATCAAAAACTTTTTTACAAGTGATATCTGAAGTTTTGCTATTATAATGCTCTATATAGTAAATAATATTCATAATTTAAATGTAATTACTACTATAACATAAATAAAATAATTTATGTCATAATTATACTTAATAGCATTGTGATTTTTCCCAATACAAATGCATCTGCTTTAATATCTAATTGTATGTGGAAAAATAAAACTTCCTGAGTCTTACCATCTGAACTGATGTGTAAACATCTGTGCTACTGGAAACGAACCCACTCAGGCTAAAATGTTTATTGAACTAAGCTTCATTCAATCAATAAATGAATGTGTCTCTGAGCTGGAAATGTCTTTTCTAGATAGGATTCAGAATCCAGAGAGGGGAGGAGGTTGGGCCCAGTAAATCATCGAAACCAGCCCCAGACTGGCAGCTCCACAGTCGAAGCGGAGCAGAGCCACATACAAAGCTAAAGGAACAGAAGTCAAAAGCTGTAAAGCAAAGATAGATGGAAGCAGTAGAAACAAATGGGTCCCCAAACACCCGAGCAATATTTCCAAAATGCCAATGAAGAAAAGCAGTTTTTCCAGCCATCTCATCAAAAGTCTTCAGTCCGAGCTTTATTTCCCTTTGAAAGAGAGGCAAGAGAGAGGAGACATTTTAGTTCTTTATGGAGGGGGCAGACAAGAGAGCCAGTCAGGAGGCATGATGGCAATATAAAGCGCATGTGGCAGTGAGATGAACCCTCAGGTGCAAAGCAGAGCAGAGCCCAGCAGGCTGGCCCTACAGATGGCTTAAACCACTGTTCCCTAACAGTTGTGTAAATCCTACATGGAAGGCCAATAGTTAAATCCCTGCAAGAGAGGAGCTTCCATAAAGGAAGGTTTCTTAAGTCATCCCCCTGGAAATTGGCCATTGACTGTGAATGAGCGGCTTACAGAAAAGGAAAACTGCAAATAGCCAATAAAAAGGAAGAATCCATCTCAGATAATGGCTGAGTAAAATCAGGTAGGATTTCTCACCTCTGATTTAAGTTCCTCTTAAAAATACATAATATCATCCCATGCTTCTTAGACTGCAGAGAGATGTTGAGACTCATAGTCATTGCTGAGCAGTTTAACCATATCAGTAGATATTGAAAATACATATAGCATTTTACGAAGGACTCTAATCCAGATCTGTTCTATACATGTATTCATACCTGTGTAAATATGTACACACACATGTACACAGCCACACACACGTATAGGATTGCCCATTACAGCCATATACATGAAGTAAAATTAATTTTTCTCCCCGAGGACAAGTTGAATAGAATCTAGTTGGGTTGTTACTATGAAATTATTAAGAACTGTGTGTATCTGATAAAGAGTGATTGATTACACGTGATGTATTGTAAGTTAATATACCACTAAAAGCAGAGGGGGGTTAATTAGTTAAATTTCAATTAACTAACTCTAGGAAGAGTTCAATAATATTTAGATTCAATACCATTTAAATAACCAAGAACTATGCACTACTACTGTGCTAAGGTTCTTGTTATTGTGTATGTGTGTATATGTGTACAGATGCTGAATATTTAATAGAAATAGTATATATACCATGTAATTCAACAATATATTGAACATGTATTTTAAACAACTAAAGTATATTAATGTATTTGCTGTTATATAAAATATATTTGAAATGTATTCATAGATTTAATATTTTTTAAACTAAAACTTATGATGTTTTTATGAAGTTTTAGATTTCCTACTTTGACCATTTTGCTTTCCTTAAGGAGAAAGAAGACAAGGATGCTGGGAATTTTTTTCTAAATACACTGTCCATCTTTTCTCCAAGAGTACAAAAGTTAATCATCCGTTTAATACTCACAGGTAGCAGCCTCTTAAGCATTCATTGCAATTAGGGGCCTTGTGTGGCCCACAAGTTTAAACTTCGCAAGTTTGTTTATAGAGCAAAGGTGCATCTCTGCCTTCCCCTGCTCTCTGTAGGAAGACATTGCTGTATTTGGGGCTTGGAATTGCTCACCTGGAGTTTATAAACTGCTCAGTGGATTTTGGTGCCTTTTGGCTGAGACCTTGTCAAAGGAGAAACATGTGTAAATGAAGTCAACTTCACAGACCTCTGGTGGGATCCATGATAGCCAGATTCTCTTAACTTGCTATTAGGTGGGACTGTTAATCACGTTTAACAGGTGTTGAGTAATGAGCTGAGACAAGGTGTTTGCTGTGACCACATTCTTCCCTGATCTAGTTAGGCGACCTGATGTCCATCCAAGTCCCTGGAAACTCAGAAATGTGACCGAACTTCGTGTTCTTCTAATATTACCCCTAGCTTCATGATCCCTGCCAGTGAAGAAATACAGCAGGGATCTGCCCCCAAGTCTCCCAGCACTCTCAACGACCATGTGTCCTTCTCCTTCTATATTTGTGCCTCTTTCCTCAGTGAGGCCTGTGTCTGATTGGTAAGTAGGCTGTGGTAGGGCAAATGGACCACTCCGCTGTTCCGAGGTCTCAGAATGGTGGATCCAGAGTGACTTACTGTATCCCTTTTCAGCTTCCCCACTACCAGGTCAGCAGAAGGACGAAGCCCTTGGTGACCTATGTGGCAGTTCATTTTGCTTTGTCATTCAGTAGTTGCCAACTTGTTGTTTTTACTGAAGAGTTTACTGAATATATTTTTACATTAGTAGCAAATAAGTTACTTCATCCGTTTTCACCTACAAAATAAGAAAGATTATGTATACACCAACTCTTGTCCAGCCCTTTTGCTGGTGAACTGGTGAGCATTCCCAGGTTTTCCTCGMTATCTTAAGTATTCTCTTTCCCAGTACTTACACAGACATAAGAGAATTGCTCTCAGGTGGGAGCTGGAAAGCTACACCCAACCTCTAACCCAAATGAACACACCACCTTTCTGGTACACAGCCCAATAGGCCCAACAGCTGAGAAGATTTTTGTTTTGCTTTTTCTTTATTTTTCAATGGTTGGGAAAAGTCAAAAGGTGAAAGATATTTCTTGATAGCAGGAAATATGGGGAATATACATTTCAGTATATATAAATGAACTTGTAGTAGAACTCAGCCCTGCCCCACATATGTGTTCTCTGTTTCTGCTTGTGAGCAATAGTGGCCAGATTGAGGTAGTGTGAGAGACTCCAAGTCCCTCAAATCCCTATTTACTCTTAATTTCTTTTAGGTAAATTTACTGCCTCTTGACCTGCTGATCTTAGATGCAAAGAAAAAGAAATATTATTCCTGTAATTTAGCATTTAAAATAAATAACTCATCAAATGGCTATTTAGGTATTGAGTTCTTTTTATATTATCAGTTTCTTTTCTATTTCCAAAATTGACTTATTCCTGGTGGCTTGGTTTAATTTTTTTGCCTTAAGATTGTAATTCAGTTGCCATTTCCCTATGTGATTTTTGGTGCTTAATGTTTATTTTTCCCTATTTTATTGAGTATGTTATATTCCCTTAAAGGTTATAATTAATAAACAAGGAGGAAATTAATCAGCTAGGTGCTAGATTCCATGCCAAAAATGATGCAAAACATCTCTCTCTCTCTCTCTCTCTCTCTCTCTCTTTCTCTATCTCTCTCTATGTGTATATTTATATGTATATAAAATTCCCTAGGTATTAATATTACTCATATTATAGATGAGAGAGGCTCACAGATTGTTTCACCTACATTAATGTAGCTGACCCATTAAGAGACATGTCCTTAAGTTTTTATTAATTACCTAATTACTTATTAATCAATCAACTAATCTTGCATTGCTGGCAGTGGAATGATAGGCAAGCTTCCCACCACTGAGCTGCACCTACATCCCAGAGACATGGTCTTATTAATGTGGGTCCCTGCTCTCCATATTATGTATCTGAGACAGATGTATAATGGCTTTATCAATCATATTGATCTGTATGCTTGTTTGCTAGAACACATGAATATTACCAGGCATTCAAGGAGTTTCAAAAGTCTTAGGGGGTAATTGGGTTTTTGCTTTTTAAGTCCCTTATCATTCAGTACTTTACGAGAGCCGGTGGAGACCAGGAAATCATCTTGTGATAATGTTCCCTGTGAAGGCTGCCATTCACAAGCACAGTGCATTAAAGTTAGTCTGGTGTTGCAGCCAACCCCTCAATGTTACACTCTGGATCTATAGCTCATTCCCTGGGTAACTGGTATTGGACACATTGTTTTATTTCACTGGATCCCATTTTCCTATCACTTAAATATGGTTAGCTACACTGTTTAAGGGTAAAAGAGAAACTTTTACGAACTGTGCAGTGTGGTCCCCAGTGCATAGTAAGTCTCAAAAACACTTGTATCTCTGTCAAAATCTATGGAAGATTACCTACCTGGGGTTTGTCCTGAGCAGGGAACCAGGCCATTGGTGGGCTTTTCTCGCTGTGATCTCCAGTCCGCCAGGAGTGGGGTGCCTAGTTAGCCCACTTACATTGCACATTTCAGGACATAGCTCCCAGGAATGTCTGCTGTCAGCAGTTTCTAGATGACTCGGAGGAAGCCTGCATTTTAAGAATTACCAAACTATCAGTTTTCTGTCTATTCAGAAATGGAAACTACTTGAAAAGATATCTCCCCTAGGCTAAAAATAAAAAAAAATCTTTCTGCATTGTGTTGGGGGCGCTCCTTCCTCTCCTTCAGCCAATAGCCGCTAAGAGCCCAGTCCTGCACAGTCCACCGAGGAAGCAGGATGTGACCCGCCAGCTAAAAAAGGAACTGAGCCATATGGCTAAAATAGATCAGAATAATGGGTTAATATAATCTACAAGAGCTAATAAATAGCCTGACCTAATGGGCCAATCAGCTTTATAACTTATAGAGATCTCTGTGTGATTTTCTTTGGGGCTTGCCGGATGTGGGGAACTGGGCAGGACNTATAACTTATAGAGATCTCTGTGTGATTTTCTTTGGGGCTTGCCGGATGTGGGGAACTGGGCAGGACTGAAACCCCAACAAGCAGGCCCCCAGCTCCTGTTAGAAAATGGCGCCCAACATGGATAACTGCATCCACAGAAAGCCTGAGAAAGCATGGGAAAGACTAGAGTAAAGCATTTCGGTTTTCAGCTATAGCAGGAAAAAGGCTGTGCTGTTTTAAAATGCAGGCTTTCTGGGCCATCCTGCCAGGGAAAACTCTGACTCTTTCAAGCAGACAGTCCTGACTATGGAGCTATGGATACACTGTTGCAACTTGCTTCCTGGCAAGGACCTTGAAATGCCATAGGAGCTTTTCACTGTTGTTTATGGACACACTGTTGCAGCTTGCTTCCTGGCAGGGACCTTGAAATGCCATAGGAGCTTTTGAGTGTTGAAGATATAAATCATAAACAATCCCACACCAGTTGGGATTGAAAGGGGTATTTATTTTGAGGGTAAAACTTACAAAACACCAACAGTCAGGAAAGGAGCCTAGCGAGCGGAGGGTAGTTGCTGCTTTTTTAAAGAGAGAGAGACCACACCCCAATGGGCTGGTATTTCAGCGGCTATTGGCTGAAGGAGCAGAAGGAGCTCCCACAACAGAGTGTTGTTTATGGACACACTGTTGCAGCTTGCTTACTGACAAGGACCTTAAAATATCATAGAACTGTGGCAAAAAAACTTCTCCATATTCCTTAGCAAATTAAAGACCCATGTGGTCAAAAAAAG
>LOEQ01006490.1:0-12689 GCA_001685075.1 Bramus lutescens | reverse complement strand
TTACCCAATGGGGGAGCTCATGAGCCTCTCCCCTACATACTGCTCATGTTGACTGTCTTGATCATGTGCACTTAGAAAATAGCTCGAGTCAGGAAATAAACAGGCTAGCTAAAGGATAAAACAATTACATTTTTATTTATTATGAGGGGAAAACTCACGAAACAGGAATGAGAAGTCCAAGCTCAGCTGTGCCCCATGGGAATCACACAGAGAGAGCGCACCTAGGCCCTGTACCCATTTTCTCCAGGCCCCAGAAAGCCACGCCATAACTTGGACCCACCTCTTAAAGATAACTGGCTAACAAGACCTCTCCATCACGTGCAGGCAACCACAGTTACTGTGAGTTCATGTGTGTAGCTATCCTGTCATGTCCAGGAGACACTGTTTCACGACTTCCGTCCTAATTGCAGTCTTTATGCCCCCTTTTCCATAATGAACACTGGTCCATTGGGAGAGGAGAAGGTGATATAGATGCTCCATCTATAGACAAGCACTCTACAGATACGGAGTCTCCGAACTTGACCCAGTGTGAGTTTCCATGTTAATCTCTGTCTACTGCAGAGAAACTTCTCTGATGAAGTCTGAGAGATGTTCTCAGGTCTAAGCATAGAAATTGGACTTTGGAAGTCAGTTTGATTCAGTTAGCCAAACCTGATGGTGCTGGTGGGGTTCTCTTAAACAGTGGCAGGATAGCAGAACATAGGTCATATATTGGAAGTGTAGTTCATATGTTTAAGAAAAGAATTACATATCATGCACACACCTTATTTATTTATTTAAGACTAAAGTTCTATAAAAGAAAGTGATCTGAACATTAGGAGGCAGCAAAAATAAACAAATAAATATAATAGGCTATTGGGTGGAGATGGCAGACCTTAACTGGCTGATTATTTTTAAAAAGTACTTGAATTGATCATATTCAACTATGCCAAGTTTCTGAACTTACCTTGGAAGCACGGGCATTTTCCCAGGTTATTAAAATGGTGGTATTCAATGTTTTATTTTATTAATAATGTTAATAGCAGCTTAGGGCAAGGCATTTTTAACAGGTGAGCATAGCATTTTATCCTGTTGGAAAGCATACAGAGCTGGAAAATGCTGAGCAACGCTGGTTCCCATCCTACATGCATAAACTTACACCCATGGACAAGTAAATGCTAAGAAAATGGAAAATGTATTTAGAAAATCGCCAGAGGAAACCTAGTATAGTTTCCCTTTTCTGTAGCACAGGGTTTGAGTGCAGAATCTCTCCCATGTTGGAGCATGTGGTCCCTAGCTGCTGCTTGATGTGTAAGGAGTCCTATTGGAGTAATTGGGTCTTCAGATGGGCTTCCTGAATAGATATGATGCCACCAGCTTGCCTCCTGCTCTGGCCACTGTAGAAGAAGGGAGCAAAGGGTTGTGGTCCTGGCACCTGGCTGCTTAACCCCCGAAATGACCACACAGAGATCTGTATTAATTAAATTGCTGCCTGGCCCATTATCTCTAGCTCCTTATTGGCTAACTCTCACATATTGATCTAACCCATTTCTAATAATTTGTATTGCCACTTGACTGTGGCTTACTGGCATGAGTCTAACCAGCATCTGTCTCAGAGAGGAGAGCCATGGTGTCTGCCACACTGCCTTCTTCCTCCCAGAATTCTGTTCTGTCTACTCCACCCACCTAAGGGCTGGCCTAAGGCGAAGGCAGCCTCTTTATTTAACCAAGGAAAGTAACACATAGACAGAAGACCCTCCTACACCAGGCCACTATGCCTTCCTCACTGTTATCCTGTCTTCTTCTCCACGATTGAAAATATCCCTCTGGAGCTGTCATCCCCACTCACTAGGAAAAATAAGATATGGGCAAAAGATAACCAAACCTTCAGGTTGTTAATGAATTCTCTGGAACCCAAAGAATGTCAGTAATAATTAGACAGCCTTACCACCAGCACCCACTGCCTCATTGTCCTATCTACTGTGAGCTTCTCCCTTAAGATATTTATTGAAGTTATTGTTATGAAATTAGTAATAATTTTCATAGAATGAAATTCTCAGAGCTGATTCTAAAATATTAAAACAGTTTTTACACAAAAGTTTTTTAGAAATAACTAAGTGTTAAAAAGATGAAGACATTCTGATTTTTCATGAAATTTATGTAAGGTATTAAAATATTTTAAGTAAACCTCGGCCCAGCAATATTTAAATATTGATGGTAAATGCAAGCCCTCAAGCTTGCAATCTTCGTGCCTCAGTATACCAAATCCATGGGATTTCAGGCCTGTGCCGCTGGTCCCAGCCAAATGTTAACATTGTCCTTGTGAAGCTTGAACACTGTGAAGAGATGAACCACTTCTCAGTTTTGTTTCTTCTGGGAGCTTATGATCAAGAAAATGTAAGTTCCGAATAATCAAGTACAACAACAGTACATAGCTTTGGGTCAAGTGTTTTTCCAACCTTGGATCTTTTGGCATTTTGAACTAGATAATTATGTTTTAAAAATAATTGGTGTTTTTCTTAGTCTGTAACATGCATGATTGTTTCACTATAATTTCAGATTTGCAGCATGCCATATTTTACCCTTCAATGTGACCCTCCCCTATAGCTCTCCCACCCTCCCAACTCTCTTCTTTCTCACTGAGGGTGGTTTTCCTGTACATTGCATTGTGTCCAGCAGTATGTCTAGTCTCTAGCTGTAGATGCTAGGAATACCCACCCTTCCAAATGTACACATTGCCAAAGGCTCCTGTTGGAAGAGGCAGGGGCAAAACTGTCCCGTGTTTAACAATGTTTGCTTTAGAAGTCGAAAAGGCATATCTAATTAAAGTTCCCAGTGGAAAACGTTAACAAATTGTGACCGTGACTAGCAGCATCAATAAGGCCATTATGAGATGAGATCTCAGCTACTGGTCAAAACCTAAATGAACTCCGTTACCCCGACCTCATGCAAGATCTTAGAATTGCTCAGAAAGGTAGCATAAACGTAGCTTTGGCCATACCTACTTTTCTCTTTATAATCATTTTCAATACTCTGTTTCCAGTGCCAGCTCATTTGAGTAATGTAACTCAAGCCATTTAAATGAAGGCAGATAATGGATGGATGGATTTACTAAACAGGGTTGATATCTTCCTGGTGCATAAAAATGCAGGAAAAGCATCACTCCCTATCCTGGGACACTGCTAAATTTGAGCTGACAAGCTGGCCATGACATCAGCAGGAGTCTTAGGGAAGCAGAGTTAGGGAGCAGTTGGGACAGTATCTAGAGGTGACGGCTAAGGAAAGTTTAGGCATGTGCTCTCAAGCCATAGCTATTCCCATACATGTGCTGAGTGCCCTGACTTGTCATCCAGAAACACAGGCTAGTCTTTAGCTCCTGGGAGAAAGGGAACACATGGTGGCTACCGGGAGGAGAAGGGCTGCTCATTGAATGTTCAAGTTGTGTAGAGAGGAATCAGCATCCCTGCTGTTACATTGACACAGTTATTTACTTACCCACAAAGGAAAAATGGGGCAGGGCAAGGGAGTGATATTCAGAGGGTATGGGCCCCATGTAGGTAAACAACCATGCAGATTTATCATCTGTATTGCTAATCTGGAGATTGTTTCCAGTTTTAATTAATGAGAAAATGATGTCTCTTAGTCTGACAGACAGAGATAGTGACTGTGGTCGCTGTTAAGGATTTTATTTCTGAAGCCTGAGTTTTCATGGCTCATTTTGAAATGGCACATGGATAGATGTTCTTTCATGTCTTCCATATTTATTTTTGATTTCCCTTTTGATTGTTGATTTTGGCTACACTGGACCTGGAACTAAGGGTCTTGCATGTGCAGAGAAGGTACTCCTCCTGTCTACTGCGTCCCTAGACCCCCACTGAACAGATTTGTGTTGATGTAATTAAAAGGTCTCTTGATCTACATTTTCATAGAAGGTGACTCTTCCTAATTCCATAACTCTATTCTGTGCATCTATTCCAATATTTGCATATTTTTTCCACTTAAGGAAGCCGGTTTTGTCTTACTTGTGTTGCCATATAAATCCTAATGCACTGGCTGTGATTTCAACCCTGGCCAAAGGGTCCAAGTTTGGAAATGAGGTGCTAGGCAAACACTATCCATATAACCATATTTACACTCTCTGATATAGTGACTATTATGACACATAAGGCTATTGGATACTTAAAATGTGGTTAGTATGACAATGAGATGCTAACTTATTTCAGTTTCATGGTGAAAAGCCATTGTAGCTTTCAGCAACCGTGTTGGACAACACAGGCCTAGATCATTAAAACAAATGTTCAGAAAGGCATTTTAGGGCTGGCAATCATGGACGCAGGCAGGTATGTCCATCTGTTTGACACTGTTCACGCTTCAGAACTGCAAAGTCAAATTACCAAAAACAAAATTAAAAATAACAAAACCCAAAACAGTAACTATCATGTTCTAAGTAAGTTTGTAGTTTTGCATTGGGCCACATTTATAGCTATGCTTGACTACGTGCAGCCTGAGGGCGCCCACTGGATGCAGCTGGCAGGCTTACTGAGCAGAATTAGCAGGCTAGCAGATGAACGTTTAAGCCTGTCTACCAAGGCAAAAAAAAAAAACAAAAACAAAAAACAATGTTGACGGTACTAACTGCTTATTGCTCGTAGCAGCAGAAAAGGTAAAGCAGCCAATGTCTGGTTGATTTCCTGGGGCCTAGTATCAAACATAGCTTGTCTAATATTGACAGGAAGAATGCCGGTCTTGCAGGCAAATAGCTTTCAGATCTTCTTCCTTCTGCTCTTATAATTGTATCTAAGCAGTGAAGTAGCTGTATGTGTGTGTGTGTTTTTTTTGTTGTTGTTGTTTTATGTTCAATAATTTTTTTCCTCCTTATGTTCCCTTTGAAGCAGTTTAATATACTCTATCTGGTTCAGGAGGTATGTTTGTAGGATTCACAGGAATACATGTTTATGTGATATTGAATCATTTATGTATGTGTGAGACACCACAGTCTTGTTTGTAAACTCTTTATGTTATTAATCATGATATTTTTGGAAGATAGAAGGACCTTAGTGATAACAAGAAATGTTCAGAATCCTTTTGTGTGGTTACCACCCTGCTTATATGGAGAAGTAGGAAGTGACGTAAGAGACTGTGCTAATTGTGGGGTTTATAAACACTCCATAAAGCTTCCCATCATGCTTGAACCAAGACACCATCAGACATTGGATCACCAGTGTGATACCTAACAGTGAGTGAAATGTTCTGTGAAGTATCTATCTATCCTTGTCTCATCAGGTCAAAATGTGTAGGCTGTTTGGAAATGAGTACCAATAATAGCTGATGTTTGGTTTATACCTATAATATATGTCTGAATATGGGTCTCCAAATACCCATGTAATGAGACAACTAAAGTTTGTCACGGATGAAACATAGAAATTCAGAGAGAAGCTTTAGTGAGACAATCATATAGACCTTACTATCTTTGTACCTGGGTCCAATAACTCTTCTATGCATTTTGCTATCACTATTGTTGTTGAATGTCTTAATGGTTATATATCACATTATATTACTGTAAGTCCAAATGGACAAAGCACTAAAGATCCTATAGACAAAGAATACCTGAATAGTGTGTTTTGTTATGTTTTATTATTGTTGTTTATCCTTATAACATGGATAGCCTTTTGGAATGCAAATCAATCCCAGTTAATTTCATTTATTTCATGAACTAAGTGTTTATACACCAGGTGTTCTAAAAGCCATGTGCTTCCTTTCCCCACAACAATGGCTCTTTAAAACTTTCCAGATGGATTATTGTCGCAATAAATAGAAATGTCTTCTCAGGTATTGTTGGATTATACAAAACTGTGCCCTAACGAGTTAAAAATACTATGATCATTTTCTTCCTGTTAGTGACTGTAGTGTTAACTTTTCCCTGGGAAAAGCAAACAAATACCTTTTCTCCCCAGACGGTCACTAAGGACAGTTTTTCCAAAGTCCATCTTGGGGACACCAGATAGTTTATTATGCTCATGACAGAGCAAGGTAAGGATTAAGGAGTGTGGGCCATGGACCACCCCCATATAACTCCAACATTGTGAAATTCACCTTATTGTGCATGAAGACCCCTAAGAAGCTGCATCATGGATTAAGGCTCTTTCATATATTTTCTTTGACCCTTCTCTACTGCCTTCTACTAATGAGTGTTAGTGGCTTTTGTCCTTGCTCAAAGGCTGGGCCACAGGATGCTTGACCTAGGGTGTGGCTGACAGGCTGTTTTGGTCTAAGGTGTAGTTACTAAATGTCTTGATCCTCAGGATCAGCAGCTGAGTGTTTAGCTGTTTAGTGAAGGGAATGATTACTGGATGCGTTGAGAGTTGACGAAGTAGTTACACTCCTTTGTTTCTTGTGTCCTGGTAAAGAAGCCTTTTGCTCCCCACCCACCCCCCCTTTTGGATTGTGGTATATAAGAACTGTAAGTTATAAACTCAAGGCGAAGCAGAGTATTTATCAGATGCCCTCCTGACTCTACCTATTGTCTCTTGTTGTTTCTTTCTCAATCCTCACTCTGCCCCCCAAGTACCGACAAATACATCAGGTCAGACCTGATAGCCATGCAGTGTCATCATGTGGCATCAAGCTAGGCCCAGAGGAAAGGCACTATAAAATAATGACCTACTCTGAATGCTGGGGAAGGAATGGCATACAGAGATATTCTCTTTCTGCTACAGGAAAAGTACCTCTAAATTCTTAAGTCGAACTGTTAGTGAAATTAAAGTAGAGCTCCTTAACAGAGACTGACTAGTATATAACCAATGCTGTAAATTGTCTTCTTTGAGAATCATGTCAGGGTCGACCAGATGGACATTTCAACCATTCACTGACTTAAAGCAATATTTTGGGTATATTTGGTTAATTTGACCTGTTTCACCTCAGAAGTTGAATTCTGATTTGTGCAATTCTCTAGAGGAGAAAAAAAACGCTACCCTTTTTGGATGAGGGGACACGTTTAAATTTAGAATGGAATCTCTCTTTCACAACCTGTGGGTGCCTGTGCATTAATGCAGAAATAGATATTAGGATAAAATCTTGAACAATTAGGGATAAGTATCTAAAACTCAATTAACCTTTGCCACTTCTCCCCATAGCAGTAATGTGATTTCATTTTCACTACTGTTGGATTAAATGGAATTTTTTTTTTTGTTATTGTGCAACCAGAGACAAAGGTCAATCTCTGCAAGACCCGTGTTAGGCACAGGTACAAGCAGTTCCCCAAGGATGGATGAACCAGGTACAAGCAGTTCCCTAAGAACAGATGGGTACCACTTGCTTGATTGATGGCTCTTGCCTTGTGTATTTTCATCTATGTTGGGTCTCCCTTCAAGTTAATTCATGATGCTGAAACACACTTTCAAGCCTTGGCCTTGGAGTCCAGGTTCACGACATCACCATCATGAAGGTTGTGTTACCATCATGGACAGTGATTCCAAAGGGTAGGCATTGCTAATGATAGTTCAAGACACAGCTTGCTTTTCTGGAGACAGAAAAATGAAATGTTGCAACCATCTTGAAATCACCTTCACAGTAAACTAAGTTCCTTATACTTATTTTAACGTGTACAATCTGTCTAGGTTGTTTTGTAGTTTTGACAGAGACTTCCAACTTTCAGTTGCTGCCTAATGGTCCCAGCTCTTGGTGGAAATGCCTTGCCCTCTCAACCTTGAAGTAATACATTTAAAAGGACTCTAGACCTTTTATGAGAAGAGTTTGAAGATCGATGTTCTCCTTGATGTTGGTGGTGCTCCTTGACAGTGGTGGTGCTCCCTGATGGTGGTGGTTCTCCCTGACGGTGGTGGTGCTCCTTGATGGTGGCATTGCTCCCTGACAGTGGTGCTCCCTGATGGTGGTGGTTCTCCCTGACAGTCGTGATGCTCCCTGATGGTGGTGGTTCTCCCCGATAGTGGTGATGCTCCCTGATGGTGGTGGTGCCACCTGATGGTGGTGGTGCTCCCTGATGGTAGTGGTGCTCCCTGATGGCATTGGTTTGCAGTACACAGGAACATGCACAATGTTGTCTGAAAGAAAATGTGGCAAGAGTAAGAATTTTTATGCTTGTCTATCTCTGTAGCTGTCTTGTTTGTCATGAAACTGTCTTTCGTAGACTTGTCTCTCATAGCGCTCAATTTGTTTCAGAATACTGATACAACAAACTTTTCTCAATACCATTATACCTTTCATCAATTAATATAGTCTTTCATCTATTAGTTGTTGCAAGATATATGAATTGTTCAATTTCCCTTCATTCTCCCACCCTTCAGAATTACAGGGAAAGGGACCAGGCATTGAAAATTGTGATGGACTGGCAAAGTTGTTCCTTTTTGGCCTTTTCTCCTGTAAGTGCTCCCCCGCACACCCAGTAATGAGCTATCTACCCCGCTGGAGCTCTGCTCTTCTTAGATACTGTTAGTCATTTGTGTGATTATCTGACTTCCCATTAGATTAACAGTTCCATGATGGGAGATGCTGCAACGGTAAATGATAGACACACAGACACCTAGATGGGTGGTCAAGGAACAGATCAACCATGTGTCTCATGAAGATTGACCAGCATTGCTTTCTAGAACTCTCATTTTTATGACTCTGCTCACTTTCTGTGCTATATCATTTTCACGAGCAGCATTAAAAATGTCTATACTGTATGTCCTGTGATGTTAATGTATGCTTTCCTTTCACATAGATTTGCTTTCATTTTCAGAGAAGACAAGAAATAATGTTATGAGTATTTGCCTCCAGCCAAACTAATGTCTTTTAAAAGGATTTACAAAATTAGTTCCCCAAATACAAAGCTAAAATGTGGCATTTCAGCTGGTAGGGGCTGGGTGGCATTTCAGCTGGTAGGGGCGGGGTGGTGTTTCAGCTGGTAGGGGTGGGGTGGCATGTTTGTGCTGCCCCCCTTGTGCTAACTTGGACTACAGTCCAAACTTGTTCTGCATTAATATTTTTATTTTGCAGAAAATGCCATCATTTTAATATCAAGAACAGGTTTTAGAGAAAAATGAGAGAGCTCTGTCTGAAGTTATTAATGTTATATGTGTATGTGCATACATGTGCATGTGTGTGTTAAACATCAGCGGCAGACCAATTTTGCATGGATGTTGATGAATGTTTGGTGGCATTTTCTTCACTTTCCTAGAAAGTGCCCATCTTCTAAACAGGTTGCATTTTCATTTTTTACATCAGTCTTTGTGAGGCATGACACCGACATCATCAATACCACATGGTTAAAATACTGATATTTTTTGAAGTAAGTTACTGAGCAGCATTTTACGGAGACAGTATGCATCAGGTGTGGACTGCCGGAGTGAAACCGGGACTGACCTGCACACTAAGATTGTGATAGGTTTTCTGCTGAACCGATAAGTCTAGAACTGACATCTGAGTGAGATCAGACCTAATGAACACTTGGAATTCAGAGTGGAACTGTCTGGACAGGGAGTCTATCAATCATGGAAGTAACTTAACCACAAGCTATTGTGTTCACAGAATGCTGTTTTGTTTTGCCTTTTAAAAATTTTATATGTGTTTTACCTGCAGGCATGGCTGTACACCGCATGCCTGTAATGCCCTCAAAGGCCAAAGAAGGTGTCAGATTCCCCGGAATTGGAGTTACCCATGACTGTAAGCCATCATCTGGGTGCTGGAAATGGAACACCCACCAGTCCTGTGGCATAGCAGCCAGGGCTTTTAACCACTGAGCCATCTCTCCTGCATCACAGAATATCATGACCTCACACAGGCCTCGTTTAAGATAGGAGACTGCATCAATGCTATCAATATTTCTCTATCTATACAAAGGGAAGTCATATGCGTGTTTGCTTAAGAATCATGAATACACACCAACCATAATTAAAGAGTATTTTAGAATCTTCAGTATGAATTTCTTTTTGCAAAAAGTAAAAAATAAAATGTCCTTTTATGTCAGAAAGTGGAGGATTTTCTCTCCTTTTCTTCATATTACATCCCACAGCTATCCTTAGTGTTTGTTTCCTTCTAGAACCCAAAGCCTTCAAACCCTCTCTGACTCAGCTCTTTATCATGGGCACAGACTCCATTCATTTCTGTTTCTCCCGTTACTTTGCTCCCCTCCCTGCCACCCTATTAACTGAATATAGAATACGGAAATTAAATTGCCCAGGTTGATGCAGTGATTAGCTAACTGTCCTGTTTAGTAGACCTCTGCAGGAAGGTGTCACCATATACCAGTTATCAACGTTCAGCATTAAAGAAACATTCTGTATGTTTATGGGAGATGTGATTATATCATTTGGTCTTGACTTTGGACTACGTACGAATTTAGAGTAAAGTTATTACTTGGATATGCATAATCTTTATGATCCTTGTTTGATTGTTCTTTACATAAATGCCACCGTTCTGCCTACAAGATTCATTGTAGGCAGTTGTGTGTGTGTGTGTGTGTGTGTGTGTGCGCGCGCGCACATGCGCGTTTGTACACTCATGTATGTGTTATTTCCTTTAGTATTAGCATTTAAGATGTCAGAGAGCTCGGATGAAAGATTCCTTGGGCCAAGTCTTTCATGTCTCTATTCTGTAGGGATTCACATGAACATGTTTTAAATGGTTTACTATATTTTCATTGCATTTTGAGGTCTTAGTATATTTTAATCATGTAGAGTAAGACTAAAGAAAATTGCACAAAGCTGGATTAGCAGCAGTAGCAATAAATTCAATATGGGGTCAGAAAATAGAATATTGTTGAAGAAACAGGGAATTACTAATCTCTGTTGTACAAGTAACAAACTAAGATGGTGTCTCATGGCATATGTTTGCAATAGGCTTCATAAAAATAATTGGGTAAAAAACATTTATAATTAAGCTCAGTTGTCCTTGTGTAATGGTGTGCTTTATGATCAGCAGGATTAGCCGTCTACACAGACCCCTCCTCCTCATCCTCCTGCTTCATGGCTCACTGTCTTTTACCTCTTAGTCCAGAGATGTTTAACATGGGAAACAGAAGGAATTTTGGAAAGGCTGTTCAGGTGGACTGTGATGTGCGTTGTTGGACTGTGTCCCCTAGTCTATTGGTATTTGGGGTGCTGCTACTTGTAATCCAAGGTGTGGAGATAAGCACCTCATTCCTACTTACCACCAAGAAAAATCGTAGTCCATCCACCAGCT
Source organism: Bramus lutescens (assembly GCA_001685075.1). Taxonomy (NCBI): domain Eukaryota; kingdom Metazoa; phylum Chordata; class Mammalia; order Rodentia; family Cricetidae; genus Bramus; species Bramus lutescens. The sequence goes on along the minus strand of LOEQ01006490.1, from coordinate 1,529 downwards.
AGGAAACTAACATATACTCGATCTGAGCACACTCATCTTCTGCTCTAGAGACTATCCATGACTTCTTGTTTTTTTTTTTGTTGATGTTGTTTGTTTATTTGTTTTACATGAAGTTCTAAATTCTTAAGAAGGGACTCCCGAACAGGCAAACCTACATATTCTTTGTCTACAATGTGGCGAGCTTCTTTCTTACCTGATTCTGATTGCCTGAGGTCTCACCATGGCCATATTGTTCCCTGAGTCTCGGCTTGAGCGCTGCATACAGAAGTCTTCCTTCCATCACTGAATGTTCTTCCATCTCCCCACACACAGCCAGACCGGGTCAGCTCCACAGTCACCTGTAGTTGTCATAAGTACAATCAGACAATAATAGCCCCAAGTCTAGGATGGGTGTCTACTGGACTAAAAGCTACTGAATAGAAACACAGGTTCTAAGCAGGTTATACCAGTGACTCAGCTCCTTATTTCTGTGTCTGGCACATTAATTTATTCATTCAATGTCTGTTTAGTAAAGAAACAAACTTGATGGGATTGTGGGGATATTTCAAATTTTAGGTTTGGTAGATTTTAGCATATAAACAGGTCCTTCACTGTTTGATTATGAAGCTCACCACCAGTGGATTCAATTCCTCTCTGTTGACTTAAATCTTTATAACCAGCCTAATGCTTTGATTTTCCACTCTGAATGTACTGAACTCGATATCAAAAGAAACTCTAATTTCAGAGGAAGTCAACTGATCATATCAGATTCCAAACACAGTTTATAAAGAGTCTGTGTGAAAGTAGGTGCTCTAGATAAGGAAAAATAAAAGATATCCCAAAGTAAATTTGGAACAGAAGATAAAAGGCAAAGCTTCTTGCAAAATGGTTAATGCATATAGAAGTAGGTGTCTCTTATTTCATATTTTTTTGCCATCAGGAAGCCAGGAACTTCAGGTTGTTTGTTCAGTGAAGTAGTTGTGAAACTTTTTTTTTTTTGGACTAATGATGGATAGTCCTCAAACATGAGCATGTCAGAGGGAGAACAGGGAATGGAGACCAGGAAAAGAGATGGAGAGAAACAAATGAATGTATCCTGCTAACTTGACATCTAAATAGGTGAGCCAGATATGTGCCACAATCCTGGATTAGCCTTCTGGCACATGCTTAGAGACCATCTAGATAAGACTGGAGGAAGCATACATGCCATTCCAGAGTTTTCTCACAATGTAATGGCGGATGTAATGAAGGTTAAGCTCAAAGGACCTGTGCCTTTAAAATACTGGGTGTGTGACCAACTGTACCTTGGCCATTTTTATATACTTTTAAGGATCCTGCATGGAAAGGAACATTGTGGTGGGTAGGTTCCTGTGCCTTGCCTGCTAAGAAGAGGAAGGCCAAATATTCAAGAAAGCTGCCTTTGCTGTTGTTCCAACAACCTTGTCATTATCTTCATAAAAGATCATGAGACCAATTGTTAGTGTTTATCTGCTAGGAGGTTTTTTTTATACTTTTTTATTAAAAATTTCCACCTCCTCCCATTTCCCTCC
>LOEQ01006489.1:73000-98018 GCA_001685075.1 Bramus lutescens | reverse complement strand
TATTCTACCACAATTAAAACATTTGGCATTTTGATGTCTCCTCATACCTTTGGATTCATACCCAAGATTCAGTATTATAGTCAAATGTCTCAGTGTTCATTGTATGCAGAATCCATTCATCCATAGGTGCTGATCTAACCTTTAAAGGCCCAAGTATCTTTTTGCCTCCAAAGCTGGCATTTTCAAAAGCCAGAGATTCAATAAGTACTCATCTAGCATCTGGGTCTGTTTCTCCTATTTTTTTTTTTGTAAAAAGTCACTAAAAGGTTCTCTCTGGTCCTGTTTAACCCTGGTTATGATTCAATTCATTTTCCTTGTTATTGAATCCTGTCTTAAGCATTTAAGGCTGCTTTGCAGCATAGGGACAAGATTGGCAAGCTTGGGAACTTTCCAACTTGCGGGGTGCACTTAGCTCTGCTGTGGTGGGGATTTAAAAAAAAATCACTTAGTAGGTTAAAGCAAGCCAAGTGGGCAGAGTGGGAGACCTTTGGGCCTGTGGATTGTTTAGGCCTTTTAGACTGGTCCACCTGGTAGATGTGGAGTTCGGTCCCATGTTGGCCACCAAAAGAAATCCCATACTAGCTCAGAATTGAGTATAATAAAGGGTTATTTATTTAGAGGTAGACTCACATATCACACTCCTCTACTTGAACAGGGAACAGCAACAGAATCTCGCAGCCAGAAAAGAGAGGGGATGCACGCTTTACACCAGCATTTATAGTATAAGAGGCCAAGCCCAAGTGGGCGGGTAACTTAAAGGCTACTGGCTTTAGGAATTCCTACAGCACCAAACTGTGTATTATTCACTCCTAATGGCCAGAGGGACCAAGAACTATCCTCGGATCAAAGTCATTGTAGATATTAATAAAATTCTGGCAAAATACAATGTTTATATTTTATATCTTTATAGAACACTTTTATCATCTTTCTACATCAATCTTTGTCCATCAGTATAAGTCTCTGTGTAGGACAGAGGTAACCAGCTAATCTAACTTTGTTGCTGTATATGCCAAGCAATTGCCTGGGTGTATATTGGGAAGAGACTTGTAACCTGAACTGTGGCCAACTCCTCTAGCCCACCAAATCTTGTTGACCTTTTAAGGTTTACTTTGTTTTGATTATCTTGTTCCTCTGAGTAAGTATTGAGGCAGATGTTTCAAGAATATCTCATATCTTCATAAAGAGACCTCTGGATTCTTCATGTGTGTCATAACCTCCAAGGTATAAGGAAGGCCTTTAAGTAGATAAGGATATCTCCCTAAAATGGGGGAGGGGGAATAGGATGCTCAGAACTGTCCTGGGGAAGCTTAGAAATAGCATTCCTGGGAGAAGGCATTAATGATTCATAGGAAAAGTTCTATCAATCCAATATTCCCAAATTGTACAAATATTAAAAGCCTCCCAAGTCTGCAACAGGTGGAGATGAAAATAAGGCGGCATGTAAGGCAGCCATCACGTGGCTCAGTTTTACTGGGTCTTTGCCAAATATCTGTGCAGGCTTTCTGACTTCTGCCATTCCCATCAGATATGGCTGTACTAGAACTGGACCATGTCTACGTCATTGCCTCTCCTTTGTAGAAGTAGAGGTTGTTATAGACTTAGCTCGGGATGTTGGTCAAAAACTGTATGTCTTTTCAGGGAGGTCTTCAACTTTCTTTATTTGCAGAAGGTAGTATCCTAAGATGCCCAAGTAGAAATTGTATTCACTTAAAAAACAATTTATGTATCTTATGTACATGGGTGTTTTTCTGCATATATGTTTGTCTACTACTTCTATGCCTGGTGCTTACAAAGTCCAGAAGAGGGTGTTGGATTCTCTAGAACTGGAGTTGAAGATTTGTGGGTACTGGGATTTGAACCTTGGTCCCCTGGAAGAGTATCCCATGCCCTTAACCACTGAGCCATCTCATGCGGCCCTGTACTGATTTTCATAAACTGTCTTCTTGAGTTGTGTCATTTAATTATTGACATGATTAGAGGCCTACTTAGCCTGGAGTGTGTGGGGAAGGTGTGTTTTCATGTGTAGAAGCATTAGGAAAATGTTTCAAGAGTAAATCTGGGGCCAGGCGGTGGTGGCACACTCCTTTAATCCCAGCACTCAGGAGGCAGAGGCAGGTGGATCTCTGTGAGCTAGTTCCAAGACAGGCCCCAAAGCTACAGAGAAATCCTATCCCGAACAAAAAGAATAAATCTTGGATGTGAGCTTCTTCCTTTTTTCTCCCATCTTTTTATCCATCCTTCATTCCTTTCTCTCTCTCTCTCTCTCTCTCTCTCTCTCTCTCTCTCTTTATTTAAAAATATTTATTTATTAAGTCTATCATTTCAGAAGCTAAAAATGTCATCAGATAGCATCTTGTGCCTACAGGAAAGCTTCTTCTATCTTACTGTACCTGCCTCTCAGGTGTGTGTTTTCATTACCCTGTTGTCAAGCAGATTTCACTCACGTCTACTCTTTGCCAAGGACAGTGCTCACCCTGCCTATGAATAGAAGAGAAGGGATATGCTGTATCCTCCCCTTTTTCAAAGTCTCATTCCAAATGCTCGGGACATTGTTATCAAAATCAGACACAGGTGTAGGTAAAATTCTTTCAATGTTGTTTCTTGGGTGCATGTCCCTGAACCCCATTTCTTTCTACTTGAAGACCTGTAAATTAAGCAAATGGATAGCAGGAGGTCCCTGACACTCCCCAAAACAGTATAGACAATGCTCACCATTGTTGGTTGCCTACTAGTACTTGATGGTAAGATAGTCCTTGCCAAAGATGCCAAATGTTTTGGTCACAGGTCACAGACAAATAATGAGAACTGGACCAGAAAAATTCCTTCTTGGTGACTAGCCCTCATAGATCTAGAAAGCACTATGTGAGCCTTCTGGGGGAATAACTGTCATATTCAACTATGGATCTTTTGTAAAATACTGCTAGGTCATTAAAGATGACTCCACTGTTGAAATAGTGGCAACTCTGTTGTGGGGTATTGTGATGGCTATTCTTGGTTGTCAATTGACTACATCCAGAATTAGCTGAAATCCAGAAATGGAGGGCACACCTGTGAGGAATTTTTTTGCTTGGTTTGAATTGGGTGGATCCACTTATAGTCTGGACCTTTGAAGTAGGAAGACACATACCTTTGCTCAGGTTCTTGAGGGTGGAAGACCTTTGATCTGGGCCATGCTTTCTTTTGGAAGCTTATATAAGGACATGGAAGTCAAGCTTTTGCTCTTTGCCTGTTTGCTTTCTACTTGCTAGCAAGATCATTTATTCACTGACATTAGAGCCTATTCCTTTGAAATTACAGCATCTACTGAAGACAAGCTGAGACATCCAGTCTTGTGGGTGGAGTAACTGCTGGATTCATGGACTTTCCATTCATAGGCAGCCATTGTTGGATTAGCTGGACCACAGCCTGGAAGTCATTCAAATAAAATCACTGGGAAGAGGAAGAGGCTTAGCAGGAGTTTGAAGGGGGAAAGAAAGGGTAACAGGGATAGAGGGATGATTGGAATACATTATGGTCATGTATGAAAATATAATAACAAATCATGTAATTATGCATAATTTATATGTAATAATAAAATCATAGGAAAAGAAGCATGTCTTCCTCCCTCATCCCCAGAATACAGCAGTGGTGCAGCATGCAAAGGGGACAATCAAGGACACTGCCATCATTGATGGCAGCATGTTTCTTAGTCTCAGACGAAGATTCAAGCCCTTCTGACAAGAGGGCTTATTAAAGCTCCTGGATTCAGGCTCTGGGCTCTTATTCTACACTCAGAGTTCTCCACCCCATAAGGACTTCTGGCCTTGGAATGCATCAGCTTTTTACTATATTTTCTGTGTACACAAAGGTGGACTACCAGAGCTATCTTTTTTTATTAAGTATTTATCTGATATCTTAAATCTAAGATGGCAGTGGAAAAATTCAAGCTCCAAATGATGACATTTTGTTCAGCACTGGACTGCACTTCTGCTACTGACTTCACAGCTTGTTATAAAGCTAAGATAATCCTACTTATTAGGGAAGCCATAGTTGATGCAACATCACAGAGCACTGTGTTACTCATGTGTCTGTGGTGATGACAGTGTGGATAACTTGACTGTTCTGCCAGTAGTATAAAAATATAGTTTATGGGAGTTGCACAATTTATGATATTTGATAGTGACAAAATACTTCCTCACTTTATTTAAGAACCTTTTCCTTTTGCTTATAAGAACAAGCTTGCTGTGTTATTGCCACTAGCCTCATACTACCTCATACTACATTTGTTTTTCTTTTGAGGTCCTGGGAAATTAAGCTCAGGACCTCACATATACTGAGTAGGTACTATATCATGGAACTATAGCCAAGTTCCACATCTCTTAATTAAGTCATATTTTCTCTAGTTGACTTAATGGATCAAGTGCTGTGCAGTACAATCTTAGGAGCAGTAGGCTGTACTATCTATTATATTATGTAGCCCCAATATGCCATAAACTTCATCATCTAGGTTTAGCTTATGGCACTAATTGCATAGAGGTGAAATTAACTCATGATGAAATCGCCCAATAATGTAACAGCCAAGGCACTTTCTTTATTCATTATCCAATGAAAGCGACACAGAAACAGAAGGAATTCCTATACCACAATAATACAATTTTCAGTCCATATCCCCACAGCAGAGCAACACACAACTGCATTTTCCCTACCAGATTATGCATCTATGTTTTATTGCATCACATTATAGGTCTAAGACTCATGCACCTCCGTACTCTTCATTTTAAGCCCTTCTTAAACTTGGACTCAACGCAAGGCTTTTCAGTGCTCATCTTTAAGATTATTTCAGGGCAGCTGTTTAATGGAGAGGGTCTGCAAAGCACACTCTTATTTTGGAGGATCTTTTTGGCATGACTGAGGAGTTGTAGATGCTCCCATATCTACACCAAATCCTTCTAAAGAGTTTGACACCTCTGTACTCTGCTGCATTTTACATTCATTTTCTTGATAGTGATGGGTTTTCATCTCTGACCAGATTTTGCTTTAAAACTCGAATCCTCTATTGGTTAAAGAGCCCATAAAGTTGAGAAGGAACAGAGAAGGGGAGGTGAGGTTTGGGTGGGAGGAGTTGGAGGGGGAAATTATGTCAGTACAATATTTACCTATGAAATTTCCCAAACCCAACAAAGTTAAAAACAAAACAAAACAACACAATCTGTAAGGGCTTCACAAAGGTGTGATATGCTACACTGAAACCCACTGAATTATGTAAATGAAAGAGTTGAGTGTTATGTGAATTATTTATCAGTAAAGATTTTATTAAAAAGAATAAAAGCCAGGAGTAAGAAGTCACTGTGTCTCCACACTCAGCAAGTGTTCACTGCTGTATATTTAGTGCCTATTCTTTAGCTTGTTTCTTGCCTCTGGCCTTTTATCTCAGATGGTGAGAAGCAGGTGCCAGTCTGCTTAATCTCAGCTGGAACTTCAGGCTATCATGTTTACATTCTTTTTGACTTTGGTGTAGTCAATAGTGTTGCTAGATTCTATCCTCCCTACCTAAGTGTACCTTGGTTTCTTGTCTCTCTTCACATTTTCCTAAATTTCCTGGAGTGATGCTTGTCACCCACTGAGGCATCCTCAGCTTCCATTGATACTTTTCTGAAAGTTCATTAAGCCCTAATAGACTACTCAATATGCCCCCACCTTTGCTTATTTCCCTGTTCCAAGGGTAGTGACACACTTTAGTGCTTATTTATATAGCAGCATCCCTCTTCCAGGTGCCAAAACTTTTCTCTGATCACTATACACTAAAGAGGTTTGCCAGAGTCTGTCCTGAAGCCAAGTCTGGTCCTCAGGAGCCATGTCCACAAACCAGTATCATTCTTTTCTTTTTCAATTGTGAAATGTTTATTTCCTTACAAGAAAATGTTTCATTTTTCAAATCATCTATATCACCATAATTCATGCCAAGAATGTGTGTGTTGGCGAAACTCAATCCTTCTCAGCATTTGGTTTATTGTTATTTTACTTTTTTAAAAAAGAAATCAAACTATCTTTTTTCATTTTACATAATAATCCCAGTTTCCACTTGCTCCCCTTCTTCCATTTCCTCCATCTTCCCTCCCACCCCACCCCCATCCACTCCTCAGAGAGGGTAAGGCACACTGCTTTGGGAAGGTCCAAGGCCCTCTCTACTGTATCTAGGCTGAGCAAGTTATCCATCCAAAGAGAATGGGTTCCCAAAGAGCCAGTACAGGCAGTAGAGACAAATCCTGGTGTCATTTCCTGTGGCTCTGCAGTCTGCCCCAGCCATGCAACTGTCACCCACATTCAGACGATCTAATTTGGTTAGAGGATCTAATGCTGGTTCCTTCTCTGTTTGACTGGAGTTGTTGAGCTCCCATCAGCTCAGGTAGACTGTTTCAGTGGGTGTCTCCATCATGGTCTTGACCTCTCTGCTCATATTCTCACTCCTCCCACTCTTCAACTGTCCTTTGGGAGCTCAGCCCAGTGCTCTACTGTGGTTCTCTGCCTCTGTTTCCATTAATTGCTGGATGAAAGTTCTATGGTGACATTTAAGATATTCATCAATCTGACTACAGGGCAAGACCAGTTTGGGCACCTTCTCCTCTATTACGTAGGATCTTAGCAGGAGTCATCCTTGTGGATTCCTGGGGATTTCTCTAGCATCAGGTTTCTTGCTAGTCCCATAATGGCTCCCTCAATGAAAATATCTCTTTTCTTGTTCTCATCTCTGTCCTTCCTCTGTTTCGACAATCCTGTTTCCTCAAGTTCTCCTCCACTTCTCCTCTTCTTCCCTTTTCCCCTCCTCTTCCCCTTCTGCATTCCCTTTTTCCCCCTCCCACCATGTTCCCATTTTTCTTAGGCGACCTTGTCTATTTCGACTTTCCAGGTGGATCTTTATATGTTTTTCTTAGGGTTTACCTTGTTACTTAGCTTCTCTAGGGTCATGGACTATTGGCTCATTATCCTTTGCTTTACACCTAGTATCTATTCATGAGTGATTGCATACCATGTTCATCTTTCTGGGTTTGAAGAATGTATAAAGAAAATGTGGTACATTTACACAATGGAGTACTACTCAGCGGTAAAAAAACATTGTGAAATTTGCATGCAAATCGATGGAACAAGAAAAAGCCATTCTGAGTGAGGTAACCCAGACCCAGAAAGATGAACCAGTATCTATTCTTAAGAAAGAAATAGTGCTAATGTACAGCATTGTGGCCTCAGGTAAGCAGTTCTCATTTGGACCAGAGCTGCAGTGGCCATCCATAAGGGAATCTCATGGTTCCTGGTGTTTGTTACCTTTTGTTTGGGCTGCTTTGTTTGGTATAATAACCCTTCTCACCCCTGCTGTTAGAATCTAGACTTCCCAATAGAGCCAGTGTATTCTATAATGCTTCGCTGAGCTAGCGTTTAAATCCATTTCTCATTCTCTCTAACTCACTTTTCTCTTTTGAGAATCTGCACAGTAGTTAGGGCTAGAGCACTTATTAACCTGTCTTATTAATCTAACAAGGTATAAGTTCCATGAAGGATAAGGCCTTCATTAGCACATATTGTTTCTCCAGAGTATCTTAAGGCAAAAGGTGCTTAGACATGTTTTGAAAGAAAGTTGAGTTTGCCCTTAGAAATCTGACAGATAGTTCAGTCATAAATTCTGTAGAAGTATCCTTCTCCTTGTTTTAAAATATCATCAGCAAAATTTTCTTCGCTGTATGTATTGCTATTAACAATCTTTTAGAAGCACCATCTCTATTTAAGAATTGTTAACAATTATTAAAGAGCTAAGGACCATCTGACAAAACCCACAATGCCAGGCATGAGAAGCTCTCTTTTGAGCTGCTGGCCAGCATTGTCTAGGAGACTTTCAAAACATAACCCCCTTGTTTGAGAACTGGAGGTGAAGGGTAAGACCATACATATTGCTGAAGACAACATGCACTTCAGAAACAGGGTCCAAAGGACCTGAGCTTTAACTGACCTGATTGCCTCCTCTCAAGGTGATCATGTATGTCTCTCTTAGGGTCCTCCTTGTTTTCTTGGCTTTTCTGGGGTTGTGGACTGTAGGCTGGTTATCCTTTGCTTTATGTCTAATATCCACTTATGAGTGAACAGATACTGTTTGTCTTTCTGGATATGGGTTGTCTCTTTCAGGATATTTTTTTCTAGTTCCATTCATCTGCCTGCAAATTTCAAGATGTCATTATTTTTCACTGCTGAGTAGTACTCCATTGTGTAAATGTACCACATTTTCTCTGTCTGTTCTTTGGTTGAGGGGTATCTAGGTTGTTTCCAGGTTCTGGCTATTATGAATATTGCTGCTATGAGCATAGTTAAAAAATGTCCTTGTGGTGTAAATGTGCATCCTTTGGGTATATGCCAAAGAGTGGTATTGTTGGGTCTTGAGGTAGATTGATTCCCTATTTTCTAAGAAACTGCCATACCGATTTCCAAAGTGCCTGTACAAGTTTGCACTCCCACCAGCAATGGAGGAGTGTTCCCCTTACTCTGCATCCTCACCAGCATAAGCCATCTTTGGTATTTTTGATCTTAGTCATTCTGAATGGTGTAAGATTGTATCTCAGAGTTGTCTTGATTTGCATTTCCCTGAAGGCTAAGGATGTTGTACATTTCCTTAAGTGTCTTTCAGTCATTTGAGATTCCTCTGTTGAGAATTCTGTTTAGATCTGTACCCCATTTTTAAATTGTATTATTCAGTATTTTGATGTCTAGTGTCTTGAGTGCTTTGTATATTTTGTAGATCAGTCCTCTGTCAGATATGGGGTTGATGAAGATCTTTTCTCCAACTATAGGCTGCCATATTGTCTTGTTGACTGTGTCCTTTGCCTTATAGAAGCTTCTCAGTTTCTTATGCCTTTCCTTTGACTGTTTTTCATTTGACTGTTTTATCATATTCTGATTTGCTTGTTTTGGATTTATCTTCTTATATTTGATTTTATTATTATTCCTTAGATACCTGTTTATTTTCTAACAAGAGACATAAAGGATGTGGATCTGTATAGGGGGGTGAAGAAGAACTGGGAGGAGTAGGGTGTATGGGAAACCATAATCAGAATATATTGTATAAAAACATCTATTTTCAATAAAATAAAAAGAGAAATTATTATTAAAAAACTGATGAAAAAAGAAAGAAAGGTAAAGTAAAAATAATTCTATAAACTAGGTGTAGTAAGTTAAACCTGTAGTGAAAGGCTTGTGCTCATTTTTAGGACTATTCTGGGCAACTTCCCAGAGCCCTGCGCCAACAGCAGATGAATGTTGTTGACAGCTTTCAGGATAGGCACTAGCAATCATCACCTTTGTTTTCAAGCCTTTGTGTCATTTCCATTTATATTATGCTGTATTGGTCTGTATGACAAATAGAATATGGCTCAAGTGTCTTTTAAAATTAGGTCAACAAAGGAAGTGCAGCAAAGCAAATACAAAGGCACTTACCCTACTTTGCAATCACATATTGGTCACTTGGAAAATCCAATGACAATTTCCTGTAGATATTTCTAGGAAGCCATCTTAGCAGGACCACGCCATCTTGGTTATAAGTACCTACCGGAGTTCAGCCCCGGATGAGGGCAGGGTCTGAAGCTGGGTGAATGCAAGAGCAGTGATGGGAGGAATCCAACATGGGACCCTTCTTAGTTTTGCTTTAGGAGAGGTGCACAGATAGGGAGCACATCCCTGACAGAGATACAGGTCTCAGCGGGGGATGTAAGGAGTTGGTGAGGGAGGGAGTGAGCCAGGCAGTGGTGGTCGGGAGAATCTTGGAGCATGACTGACTGGCAGCCAGAGTGCTTCTTTGTTTATACAGAATTTAGTAAGCAGGGATACATTCATGCTGTTCCAAAACATAGACCATATCATTTTTGTTTTTGGACATTTGTTTCACTTCCTTTTACTAATCTTTTAGTCATTATTAAAAACCATGACAGAACAGAGTTGTCATTACCAATAATTTTCCTTCATGTTTTAATATTATTGATAAAGAGTTATCATTTTTGATCATTCTTACTCATTAACTACATAATCCAATTTTTAAGAATCTAGAGGCATATGACAGCCTGTTCTCAGGATGCTAGCTCTGGTATTTCAAGGACAGTAGACCAAAATCAAATTTCCAAGACAGCCTGGACATAGTGCTATGACCCAAGCAATGTATTATTAACTCTTAATGGTCTGAGTGCCCAAGAAAAATCCTCAGGCCAAAGCTGATACAATTTTATTCAAATTCTGGCATAATACAATGTTCAGATTTTATATCTTAATAAAATTTGTCTGTATGTCCAATCCTGGCATTCTATTGTTCCTTGGTTATATGATGCCACAATGGCTCTGCATGTCCTGACATCTTATTTTATCATCTTTCTACATCATTCTTTGCCATCAATCTGTGTAAGGCAGAGGTAATTTCATCTAACCTAAATTCATTGTTATATACTTTGCTGCCAATTAATTGCCTGAGTGTATAGTGGAAAGAGGTTTGCAATCTCAATTATGGCCAAGTCCTCTAGCTACTGAATTTTGTTGGACCTTTTTTGAGTTTACTTTGTTTTGAATATCTTGTTCCTGCATAAGTACAGGGACAGATGTTTCAAGAATATTTCATAGCCTCATAAAGAGACCTCTGGCTTCTTCATGAGTGTCCCAACCTCCAAGGCATAAGTAAGACCTTCAAGTAGATAAGGATATCCCCCTATTGCGGGGGGAATAGTATGCTCAGGACTGTCCTGGGGAAGCTTATTAGCAGCATTCCTGGGAGAAAACATTAATGATTCATAAAAATTTTCCATCAGTCCATTATTCCCAAAGTGTACAAATATTAAATGTCTCCCAAGTACGCAACAGATGGAGATGAAAGCAAAGGTGGCATGGTGGCCATCATGTGGCTCAGCTTCTAACATTTCCATAAGTTTTTCTTCTTAAACGATTTGTTCCAAATCTTCTATCTCATGCTCATTGGTACCACTTAAGTAATAATTTCTATAGAAGATTCAATTCTTATACAACAAGTTCTCCCAGGGAATCACCATAAGTTTTTTCTTAACATCAGCTTTCCCAAGAGTTGTTTCATTGTCCCAGTTCTAGCCTCCAGTGAGGGGCCCTTAATAGCAAGGAGTCAAACACTAAACACGTCAAAGACACAGGAAAGAGTTGTGCAGGAACTTCCAGCAAGTGCAGTGAAGGGTCATTCCAAGTTGCCGGAGCACTGTGATCTTTGTCAAACAGCAGCTTCAGGAGGCTTGGCATCACCAAGTATCTCCATCTTGCCTGCCAGGTAACTCTGGTAAGTATTCCAAACCCTATAGGGTAAAAACTATGTATTCATTGGACTAGGCTCCACATCCATACATTTTGATTGGTGATTACTCATTGCTGAAGAAAAGGCTGTTAAACAGCAATCCTAAACTTACTATCTGCCTTCTGGTTCCCCAAAAGCCTGGCCGTCATTCATTGTGTGGGGCATCAGAAAGGGGATTCTTATGAAGTTCAGAGTAATAGAGCAGTCATGCAGCCAGAGAGGCTGCTCTGGCTGCCACTGAGTTATTAATAACAATGCCAGACCCTATGTTGTCTGAGATATCAGAATATTCTGTCCAAGATGATAGAGACTTTACCTCCTTACCAAACTCATGGATTAAAGGCGGATAAAGGTATACTACTAATAAAAGAATCATACTGCCAACTGAGCTAGCCTGATCTACCAAATTCAAAGAGGAGTACATCTTGGTCAAAAAAGTTAAAGAACTGCTGGAACACTGAAACTTCAAAATCTTTACCCACAAACCAATTAGTAAAGGATTGTGTGACCTGGTGTCTCCTTTGTCAAGCTACTAAACAGCAAAAGAAAGAGCTCTCTTGAAACAAGAGAAAGAGAAACTGCCTGGATTCCATTGGGAGGTGGACATCATTGAGGTAAAACCTGGTAAATATAGATATAAATACATCCTAGTCTTTGTAGGTACTTTTTCAGTTTGGGTGGAAGCTTTCTCTACTAAGAGGGCAATGGTATCCACAGTAATCAAGATCATTGAAGAACTCACCCCAAGGTATGGATTTCCTTCTGTACTAGGATCAGACAATGGATCCTCCTTCATCTCTAGGGTAACACAAAACTTAGTTAAAGTACTGGGGGCTAATTGAAAACTACATGTGTAATTACCACCCCCAGAGTTCTGGACAAGTGGAAAGAATGAATCAAAGTTTAAAGGAGATCATAATGAAATTAACTCTGGAAACCAGCGATGACTGGATAACCATTGCACCCTTTGCTCCGTTCTGGGTACACCCCATATTACTGTGAGTTAACAACCCATGAAAGCATGCTTGGTAGACCCTCTCCCTTGGTTCCCAGGCTCCTTTCAAAAGTCATGGCCAAGATGTTTAAATATAAGTTTCTTAAGTCCATGCGGGCTCTCTAGACAGTCCAGGACAGCATTTTCCTGCTCCAGAGACACATTTACGAGTTGCCACCTGCAAGCCACATAGACAAAAACCAGGTGACTGCGTTTGGGTAATCCTTATTACTTTTGCTGCTGTTAAGATTGACCGGAATCAAGACATAGATCACCCCTTACATCTCAAACACCTCCTTGAAAGACAGAGAGAGAGAGAACACAATCATCTTCCTGGTTCCAGAAGTTCCATAAACTATTTAATTGGTCCCCTTGCCTAACAACTCTATGGTCCTCTGCTGCTGGACCATTGCTTATTCTTTTGACACTCCTAATGACTGGTCCATGTGTGATTAATGTGCTGATTAGATTTATGAGAGACTGCATTTCTTCAGTGAGACTCTTGGTCCTTTGCTCATAATGCTCACTCCTAAATATACAAACCCTTAAAAACCCAATATATAAAGATTTATATACAGATGATGAATAAAGGGTCTGATTTTGTTACAAACTCCAGTTGGAAATGTAGTCTACAATAATTAAAAAACCATTAGCCACCTACCCTACTTCTTCTGTTGCATGACCCTTGCCCCACGTTCTCTGTTGTTAAGAAAAAAAAAACAATTGGTTAAAGATTAAGACAAAACCCAGCTGTGTCAAGAGCTATGTTAACCACAGACTTGTATAGACAAACCTTTATGAGTCCCCTCTTAAGCCTGTACAAACACCTTGTTATAACAAACTGTACTACTAATTGTAAAATATTATCACAAAATGTAAATTCATTGAATGTACCGTCATCCAAGCCTTAACCTCAAATTGTAAAGTTCTTTTCTTAGATCATCTCTGACTGCCCTACTTGTGGATTTTGTTTAAAAAGAAACTATTCCCTCTGTTCGGGGTCATGGTTTCAGAACCCAACCTGCCTCTGGCTCCATCAGAAGTTCTGATATCCCACCGTGATGGAATAAAGCTGTCTCTGCTCATCTAACTTTGGTGGCCACATCCTCAACATTTGTTTGAGTTCCAGATCCAACAGTAATGATGCATAATGGTATTTTCTATACTCATAGTTTGGTACTTAGCCCAACTGTCATCAGAGAGTCTTCATCCAGCAACTGATGGAATCAGAGACCAGAAACCCGAACATTAGGCTGAGCTCCGGGAATCTTGCTGAAGGGAGGAAGGAAGTATTGTAGGAACCAGCAGGGTCAAGACATCATAAGACAATCCACAGAATCCACTAACTGAGGCTCATAGCAACTCACAAAGTCCAAATTCACAACCATGGAGCCTGCATGGGATAGATCTAGGCCCTCTGCACATATGGGACAGTTGTGTTGCTCGATCTTCTTGTAGGACTCCTAACAATGGGAACAGAGGCTGTGTCTAACTCTCTTTCTGGCCTATGGGACACGATTCCTCATACTGGGTTGCTTTGCCAAGCTTTAATACAAGAGGAGGGTAGTCCTAGCTCAACTTGAGATGCCGTATTTTGTTGATATCCATGGGAGGCCTGCCTTTTTTCGAAGAGAAATGAAGGAGGCGTGGATGAGGGTGCATAGGAAGGGTACAGAGAGGGACTGGGAGGAGAGGAGGGAGGGGGAACTTTGGCTGGGATGTAAAATAAATAAACAAATAATTTGTAAATAAAAATAATAAGATAATCAATTAATCAATCAATCAGTCAGTCAGTCAGTCAGTCAAACAAGCAAGCAAGCAAACAAACCCTAAAACAGGAAAAGCCTTGACATTACATTTTGAGACAAGGAACCACCAAAGATGCGGTAGTAGCTCCGATTCTGCTGGCCATCCAGTGCCGGGTGTGCAGACTAACCATAAGAATAGTGTGTTTCCTCAGAGAGACTCTCTGGGAGTAAACTAAATTTACATTTGCAAGTGGGTTAGGGACAGGGGTATGTGTCCATTTCTCTTCTCATCTCTAGGACCCCATTTGTTGCAGACACCTGCAGGCTCTGGGCGCCTTGGTCTGAGTGAGTTCATATGTGCATCGATCATGCTGATTTAGAGGGCCTTGTCTTCTTGGTGTCCTCCATACTTTCTGGCTCTTACACCCTTTTGGCCTCCTCTTTTCTGAGGCTCCTTAAACCCTGAGGGAAGGAATTTGATGGGGACAAACCATTAGGGGCTAAATGTTAATGACTGGCTTTGGGTTTCTGTATTGGTTCCCAACTGTTTCAGAAGGAAGCTTTTCTGTTGATGGATGAACAAGGCCCTGATCAATAAGCATAGCAAAATGTTAGAATGTCATTAAGTGTCAACTTATTGCAACTTTTTAAAAAAGATTAAGTAGTATTTAGCTTTCCCCTATGTCCCTGGGTTATCTTGTTTCAGGTTTTTGGTCACCTAAAGAGTGTCAGGTATGGTTCCATCTCGATGAGTGGGTCTTAAGTCAAATAAGATATTGGTTGATAATTCCCAGAGTTTTATTCCACCATTGCCCTAGTATAACTTGCAGGCAGGACACTGTTGTAGATCAAAGAGTTTGTGGTTGGGTTGGGGTTTACATTTCTCCTTTGGTAGTATACAGAGTACCATCCTGTACCAAAGATGCCTGCACACAGGGGTGAAGGTCTGTGGACACACCAGCTTGACTTCTTCATGTTCAATGACTTGTCTTCAGCGCTGATCATCTCTGGTCACCAAGTGAGGCTTCCAGTACAGGACTTGGGCTACATCTGTTTAAGATGTTGGCCAAAGTGCTCTCACAGGAACCCCCAAACAATCCAGGCTATTTTCAGGAGTATTGGTTGTTCTCCACAAACTAATGATAAAGTTCCATTTCTGGGTAGAAAGTTTGCTTGTGGACTTGTCTATGAGAGATTATCTTGCTTAATTATGATAGAAACACCTGGCTATTTGGGGTGGCATCATTCTCTAGGAAAGGGATTTAGAATTGTGTAGGAGTGGAGAAGGTGATCTGAACACAGGCATGACTATATGAATTCATTGTCCTCTGCTTTTGACCCTGTATGCAATGTACTTCAATCTAAGATGCTTCAAATACCTGCCACATTGGTTTGCTTGCAATGATGGGCCGTATCATGGAATTGTGAGCCAAATACAGCCTTCCTTCCTTAGGTTGCTTTTCTCAAGGTCTGTTATCACAGGAGTAGGAACAAAAAGGGCACATCCTTCACATATCTTTCTTCTTCCCCTTCACTCCTTCCTTATCGTCTGCTCCAACATCAATGCACATCATTGAAGAGAAGGGTAAAGGGAATGTGAGAGCCAGATGAAAGGGAGAAGTATTATGTAGTCAGTTTCTTTCCTTCCCTTCCCTCCCCTTTTCTTTTTTCTCCTCTCCTCCTCTCTCTTATCCTCCTCTCCTCTACACTCTTCTCTTCTCTTCCACTCTTCTCTCCTCCCCTCCTTCCTCTCTCCTCCCCTCCCCTCTCCTCTCCTCTTCTTTTTCCCCTCCCCTCCCCTCCTCATCTTCTTTCCCTATCCTTAACCCTCACACTCTTTCTTATGAAGTTCTGAGTTTAACTAGGGTTGCTTACAGGAACATGGGTGAGGAATTATTTACAGGACCACAGACATCTCATTGCCAGCTGCATCACCATAGAAAACATCTCTTCCTCCCCTGGAAATCATTAACTGCACTTATATTTTCAGGAAGAGGTATGCCATCATGACCCTCTTTCTCTCCTAGACCATAAAAGAATGTTGCTGGGTCTAGTGTTGCATTCATCTTATGCTGAGTGTTCAAGAATTCAAGAACCTGGAAGAAACCCAATGCTCAGCCCTCTGCTAGATTTTATGTGCATTTTGCTCCCTCTAACATGATGTTCCCTTGCAGAGGGTTGTTCAGGTGTCCCTTTTAGAGCCCAGCTTTCAATAGTTATTTATTATTAGAACTTTGATCAGTTATGAGGTTTTGTAGTAACTGCTGTTCCCCGCAAAAATAAACCTCTGACCCAAACTGGAAGCAGCAATGATCTATGGGTATAAGCAAACAGATTTAGAAGACTTTGACAACCACAGCATGTACAGTTAGCTACACCAAAGCAGTGGCTCCCCACTAGAGCTTATGACCTTCCTACTCAGAGTGTTTTGGCCAGATTTATAGTACCAGATATGAATTCCCTCCTGTCAAGCACTCCTCAAAGCAATCAGGGAGCAGGTGCTTACTCCCATTACAGACTTGCTATTATTGCATTAGTGGGCATGGATTTCACATACATTAAAATTTAAAAGAAAATTGTTTGAAAAATTCTAATTATACTTGGCTGAAGACTTTCTTTGTCTGGCTTAGCATACACACCCTCTCTCCTTCCTCAGGGTGCAGGCATGGCATCCTATTGCCTTGTTGTCACTAAGGGCATTTTTAATAACCATAAGTTCCTAAAATTTTGCATTCTGTGCAGTTCTGAATTTGTCTATTTGTATCTGTGATTTAATCCTTTTGGTCTTTGGTTACAACTAGGACTTTATGCAATGGTGCTCAAAACACATTCTAGAGGGTTTTCATGAAAAGGATAGAAACTCTTTTAGAAAATAGCTAGAATCAGCTTTCCAATCACATGAGGAAGCCATCTTGGAAGTTGATTCTGCAGCCACCATCAAATCTTTGGATGACCATGACCATGGCCTTACACTGTGACCAGATGAGAACACGTAAACCTTAACTTTCTAGAAAAACCACGCCTGACTTCCTGATACCTTTGAGCCATGATATAGTACTTATTATCTTTGTTTAAATCCCTCCATTTTGGACAACTTGTTACACAGCAACGGATAACTTATGTGAAGAGATGTCATCTAAATTTATGAAATTCATGTAAGGCAGAGGATTATGATAAGAGTGAGGAAAACATGACGATCTCTTTAATTAGATAAATATAAAGCTCACAGCACAGATATTTTTCAGTAAGTAGTATAGTTGTCAAAAACTAAATAGAAAATGTGTTGGACATGGATTTGGCAAGGAAGTTATTGGCTTTTTACTGTATGATGACTTGAAGATGGGTACCATACTGTACATATGTTCATCTGTGACAGCTGAAGTTATTTCTTCACTAGGAAATTCTGCAACAGGTTCTACCTATATCTATTAATCATGTAGCTTTATAGTCCAACCCCCCATATATCCATTTACAGATAAAAATATTTCAGGAAAAATCACATTGTTTTTCTGAAAGTTCAGCATGACAGTCAGTGATGTCTGGGTTCTGTGGCACTGCTGTGTGCGTCTCCATATGGAGAGCAGAGCCTGCACACATGTGGTAATGCATGCATCACCACATACTCACTAATGAAGCAAGGTAAAGAAACAGAAAAGCTTTCACTCCATCAACACGCAGCTGGTGTGTGATGCCAGATGTAAAGTCATTGGTGTTCTTGCCAAGTTCTTGGGACCATGTCATGGTTTATTTAAATGCGTACAATCAAGAATAGCCTGATTTAAAAAATAGTCAAATTCAAGGAGACTGATGAAAAGGTGAATAGAAATGAGATATTTTAACATAAAATCATGATTGCATTAATGTAAGATTATGAATTAGGTTTTTCATTCTTTGTAGATTATTATGGTTTTCTCCTGGGTTAAAATCCTACTAACGCTCAACCCCCACAGAATTGCTTTATGACTCATATGAAATCAGGAGGGTTGTCATAAAAGTTATCTTCTTTTGGAGTAGTTACACATCTCTGTCCAAACTGGAGAGTAGATGACAGTCTTCCTATAATATCTTCACACATTTACTTAGATATGTCTATTCCATGGCATTAAGGTTTATTCTAACAGAGCCCAAATCCTTGGGAGGCCTTGGTGGATGGAAGCTTTTACACACTTAGTACATGAACCATGACAAGGGTTGGAGATGTCTTCCTCCTTAGAGTAGCCTTTTTACCTGGCAATAGGAATTGTAAGGGTTGTTCCTTGTGATTGGTCACCATCAGAGGCAAATGTGATAATAAACTATTGTGAAAGTGAGCTTACTTTTATTGAATGTTTGTCATGTGCTAGGATCTGAGTATCATAGTCAAGAAAAAGCTGTTTTTCCAAACCAATGAAACAAAACAGCTATGTTTAGCAATGTAACTTTCTTTTCAGAAAAGATCCTCTGCAGTCATTAAGAATAATTCTAATAAAGTACATATAACACTAAATTGATCGTTTTAACCACTTTAAAGCTACACAGTTTATCAAATCATTATGCAGCCATCACCACTATGTCTCTTTAAAGAGCAAAGCAGGTGCTTTTCACCACAAGATACACCAAGATGACCCTTTTCTCAAAGAACAATCATTGAGGAAGGAACAATGGCAACATAAATATGAGTGCATTTTATTATTATTGAACTGATATGTTTATTAATTAAAAGGTCTAGATGATTATCCCAATGCAAAAAGCTCTGCCAAGTATTTGACATTCACCTGGTGGAAGTGGGTCTCAGCTCATCTGCACCTGTGTTTATGTGATTTCAAGGATAGTCCTCATCTCTATCCCTGATCTAGGACGAAGGAGTTGAAGGAGGAATCTGAAATCTGTATCTAAGTGAAAGTGTGTATTGAATACTTACTTGCATACTTTAGTTCTTATCACCCCCAAAAGTAGGTATAGTTATCATTTTTACCTTATAGGTGAAGAATCTTAGGCATACAGGTGTTGAAAGTCTGTTGTTATGTAGTGCTAGATCTGTACTTGTACCTAGGTCAGCGGAAGCATCAACTCCATCCCTAGCCCTGCCTCACGCTGCCTCTGCTGTGGGCTCTGTGTGGACAGAGGATCTTTTGTGGACTTCCTTCCCAGTTAACTATTTGTCATGAGTTGCTGCTAGTGGGAAGATGGTGTGAAGGGAGAGGTGAAGAGATGCTGTCCCTTGTCTGGAGGTGGAAATCACATAAGAGGATGCTGAGCTTGAGCATCCTGCAGCAGACTAGCCCACAGAGTCCCTCACAGAAGTACCATGAAAGGTAATCCTTCTAGAAAGCTTTATTCAGAAGTTTTCTAGAATGCATACATTTGTGAAAATACATACATTTATGAACACAGCTGTGAATAATGGACCCTAGAACCTGTACAATGCACAGCTGCACGTGAAGACCTGTACAGTGCACAGCTGCACGCGAGGACCTGTAGAGTGCACAGCCACACATGAGGACCTGTACTTTGCAGGGCTGCATGTGAGGAGGGACCTCTACAGTGCACAGCTGCACGTGAGGACCTGTACTTTGCATGGCTGCACGTGAGGACCTGTACAGTGCATGGCTGCATGTGAGGAGGGACCTGTACAGTGCACAGCTGCACGTGAGGACCTATACAGTACACAGCTGCAAGCGAGGACCTGTACAGTACACAGCTGCAAGCGAGGACCTGTACAGTGCACAGCTGCACGCGAGGACCTATACAGTGCACAGCTGCATGCGAGGACCCGTACAATGCATGGCTACATGTGAGGAAGGTCCTGTACAGTGCACAGCTGCACGCGAGGAACTATACAGTGCACAGCTGCAAGCGAGGACCTGTGCAGTGCACAGTTGCATGCGAGGACCCGTACAATGCATGGCTACATGTGAGGAAGGTCCTGTACAGTGCACAGCTGCACGCGAGGACCCATACAGTGCACGGTTGCATGTGAGGAAGGTCCTGTACAGTGCACAGCTGCATGCGAGGACCTGTACAGTGTACAGCTGTATGCGAGAAAGTCTCTTTCTTCTCCTTGCTTAGCTCTTGATCTCTGTCAGAGTGTGCTGGCCTTGATCCCCAATTCCTTAGGATGCCTTCTTACTAATAGTGCTTTGATCCTTATGAGAAGAGGACATTGTAGGAGGCACAGCTTAGAGAAAGCATCGGCAGAACCAGAATGGTGAAGTACAAGCCTGTTTTCTTCAAGGGAAGAAATTGTGCCTTTTTACCCAGAAGGCATAGATGGAACTGCCTGGTGATCTTTCTGCTATTCTTGGAGCTAGCCTTCACCCGAAACCCCCCAATTCCCCCAATCCTGAGCTCTGAGCTTTGTTTCTTGGTGACTAGAACCCATCCTTATGAAAGAAGTTCCATGTACTTTGCATCTTCCATTGACAGACTCTATCCTTATGCTTACTACACACCCTTCCTCTTTAGGCCCTGGCCCTGAGTCTGCTTATCAGTTGACAGAACTCATTTTTGTTATAAATGTCACAAGTACTTTTTTTTTTGTCAGGGGATTTTGGATGTAGCTATGCCTAAAGCTTCATTCAACTGTCACATGGAGATCTTTCCCAAAGTTTTACTGTATTAAATATGCAAGGAAAATCAACTGCTTGGTCAGACTCTGGAGGGTTTGAACCAAAGCCTGCTAAAGTGGTGCTGACTTTCCTTCCTTTCTCCCTTCCCCTCCTCCTTCTTTCCCTCTCTCTCTTTCCTTCCTTCCTTCCTTCCTTCCTTCCTTCCTTCTTTTCTTCCTCCCTTCCTTCCTTCCTCCCTTCCTTCCATCCTTCCTTTCTCCCTCCTTCCCTCCTTTATTCCTTTCATGATTATTTATCTTTTTTTATTTTTACATCCTAATCAATGTTTCCCCTCCCTCCCCTCTTCCCAGTTCCTCTCTGCCCACGCCCCCCCATCCACTCCTCCTCCATTGTTTCTCTTCAGATACAGGTGGGCCTCCCATGGATATCAGTCAGCCATGCCACATAGAGGAGACTAGACTCCTCCTCTTCTATTAAGGCTGGGTGAGGCAATTCAGTAGGAGGAATGGGTCCCCAAAGCAGGCAACGAAGTCAGACACAGTCACCCCTCTCACTGTTAGGACTCCCACAGGAAGGCCAAGCTACACAACTGTAACATATGTGCAGAGGGCCTCAGTCAGTCCCATGCAGGCTCCCTGGATGTCAGTTTAGTCACTATGAGCCCTTATGAGCCCAGCTTAGTTGGTTGTGTGTTTCCTTTCTTTTTTTATTACATGACAGTTTTAGGGTTTTTTTTGCATTTGTTTCTTTTTTTATTAAAAAATTTCTGCCTTCTCCCATCCCCCCATTTCCCTCCCACTCTCCCTCTCCCTCCCTCTCCAGTCCTAAGAGAAGTCAGGGTGCCCTGCCCTGTGGGAAGTCCAAGGTCCTCCCCCCTCTATCCATGTCTAGGAAGGTGAGCATCCAAGCAGACTAGGCTCCCAAAAAGCCAGTCCATACAGCAGAGTCAAAACTCAGTGCCAAGTCCTTGGCTTCTCAGTCAGCCCTCATTGTCAACCACATTCTGAGAATCCAGTTTGATCACATGCTCCATCAGTCCCAGTCCAGATGGCCTTGGTGAGCTCCCATTAGATCAGTCACACCGTCTCTATGGGTGGATGTGGTCCTGACTTCCTTGCTCATGTTCTCCCTCCTTCTGCTCTTTATCTGGGCCTTGGGAGCTCAGTCCATTGATCCAATGTCTCTCTGGCTCTGTCTCCATCCATCACCAGATGAAGGTTCTATGGTTATATGCAAGATATTCATCAGTGTGGCTATAGATAAGGCCAGTTAAGGCGCCCTCTCCTCTGCTGCCCAAGGACCAAGCAGGGGAAATCCCCTTGGATACCTGGGAACCCCTTTAGAGCCAAGTCTCTTGGCAACCCTAAAATTGCTCCCTTAGTTAAGATATCTTCTTCCCTGCTCCCATATTGACCCTTCCTCCATCTCAACCATTGCATTCCCCCAAGATCTTTCCAATCTTCCCCTTCTCCCTTCTCTCTCCCCATCTCCCCCCTCACCCCATGCTCCCAACTTTTGTCTGGTGATCTTGTCTGCTTCCAATATCCAGGAGGATAAATATATGTTTTTCTTTGGGTTCACCTTCTTATTTAGCTTCTCTAGGATCATGAATNTCTCACTCAGTAAAGTGTTTTCTATTTCCATCCATTTGCATGCAAAATTCAAGAGGTTGTGTGTTTTCTTGTGGTGCCCTTGACCCCTCTGGCTCCTGTAGTCCTTCTTTCCTCTCTTCATCAGGATTCCCTGAGCTGCATCTAATGTTTCACTGTGGGTCCCTGCATTTTCATCAGTTTGTGGATGAAGCCTCTTTGGTGACAGTGGGATTAGGCTTCAGTCTGTGGATGGATCAGAGGAACACTAGGAATCACTTCACCGACATTTTTTAAAACAATGTTTTGCTATTTGTTTGGCTCTATCTTTCGGATGGAATACTCCTGAGTTTAGATCTTAACCTCGTCTGAATTGTTTCCCTGCCAGCTGTGGCCCCTGCAGCAGCCCCACCAGGAAGGAACAGCAGAAGCACAGTTTACAACAATGACCATGTAACACGCAAAGAGGCGTTAGGATGCTGGCCATTTGTAAGCCAAGGAGAGACCTCAGGGAAAGTCAAACTTGACTGCTCCGTGTGATCTTAGAGATAGTTGGACTATCTGTCCTTTATGACATAGATTATCCATAATTATATATTAGCTTTAATTACATATTAGGCCATTTTGCTGTGACTAGATATCCTGACAAAGGTCACAAACAACCAGGAGCTGCTGGCCCCACCTGGGCCTGAATTGGGGAAGGACACAGATGGCACCCCCAGAGACCTTTTGGTCTGTGTAGGTCTCAATCAGCCAGAAGACTGCCTGGCCCCTGGCACTGGATGGCTATATGCCATTATACCAAGTGTTGTCCATGGTCTCTAGGCATGGGTACCAGAGAGAGGAAAAGGCAACAGCTTTGCATCATCCTTTGTGGCTGGGGTGGGTAGTAGTCAAGTGCCAAGAGCCCTGACACTAGATGGTTGGGCACCACGGTGGTGAGAGAGTATAGGGTGGGTTGGGGAAGGGAAGGAGAGGCTGGGGTCTGGGTTGATATCCCTGGCTCATATTGCCTTCAGGGCTCACCTGGATGTGTGACCATGTTGGTGTCCAAAGACTGTGCTTCCACCAGGGTTAGGCCAATTTGAGTGGCCAGGGCTGTCAGCTGGGGCCATAGTGTCATCCAGAGCAGGGCTGTGGCCAAGGACTATGTCTGGGTCCATGGCCCTGACACAACCAGGTGTTTGTTGATGTCTGCGTCTCCCAGTACCATTGAAGATGGTGATGATGCTGGGTGTCTGGGCCACCATCTGGGGCCATGTTGGGATCCAATGGCCACAGTGCTATGGTGTCATGCTAGTATGGGTGGCTTGTAATACCACCTGGGACTATGGTGACATGTCTATAGTTCCATGGTCCATGGTCCTGCCACAATCAGGGTCTGTATTTATGTCTGTGGTCTATGGTGACATCAAAGGCCACATAGATGCTTGGGATCTGGGCTGCAACCTGTGAACATGAGGGTGTCCAAGGGCTGTATTGTCACTAGAGACATCCTGATCTAAGTAACCTATGCTGTCACCTGGGGTCATGGTGTTGTCCAGTCCAGGGATGCTGCAGAAGGCAATGTCTGGGTCCATGGCCCTACAGCAGTCAAGGTCTGACTCGATATCTGGGGCTCTTTTAGTTACCAAGGACCATGTGGATGACTGGTGTCTGGTCAGCCACTTTGGGTCATGCAGATTTGGGGGGCCATTGCTGCCACATAGAGCCATGGAGATGTCCGGGCATAGACCATGCTGCCTAGGACCATGCCTTCCAGAAGCTGAGATCTAAGGTAGTGTCCATGGCTCCCGTTGCCAGCAAGGGCTCTGTGGATGCCTGGGATCATGTTGGTGCCCAGGGCCATGCTGATCTGAGTGATCTGGCTGCTACTGGGACTGTGGTGGTATCTGGGACTTAGCTTCTGCCAAGGTTTTTGTCTGGGTCTGCAGTCCTGTTGCTGCTGGGGTCTGTGGTGATGTCTATGGTCCATGTTAGCATGGGGATTGTTGAAGCCAGACTGTGCTGATATCACTTCGCCCTCCAGTAACCCTAGAATGGCTGGTCCTTACCCTCACTGGATACTGCAGCAAGTGAGCTGGCTTTCATCCCTGCACTTGAGAAAGATGACCCCACCCCTCACTATAGCTGTGGACCTCACTTGGGAAGCATGTTAGAGCTGGCCGTGTGGTCAAGACATAGGTGAGCCAGCCTTGAAGGCATGAGGGTGGGAGAGTTGAAACCAGTCCCTCCCCTCTGGAGGAGATGGAGTCAGATGGATCTCTGTGAGTTCAATGCCACCCTGGGCTACACAAGATCAATGCAGAAACAAATCCAGGTGGTGCTGGCTGACACCTTTAATCCCAGTCCTAGGGAATAACAAATCTTTAATCCCAACACTAGAGGGAATATAAAATGGCAGGAGAGAGAGGCTTAATCTGCTTAGTTTGCAGTCGCTCAGCCTTGGCAGAGGTAAGATTT
This sequence comes from Bramus lutescens, assembly GCA_001685075.1. NCBI lineage: Eukaryota > Metazoa > Chordata > Mammalia > Rodentia > Cricetidae > Bramus > Bramus lutescens. Next base: position 73,365 of record LOEQ01006489.1, on the reverse strand, counting down.
CTCTAGTGGCTTGGCTGCTTAGATTTTCTTGTTTGGGGGGCAATATTTCATTTTTTTTATCAAATATACAAATAATAGGAAAAGCAAAAAAAAAAAAACAAACCCAGAATAGCCAAAACAATCATGTGCAATAAAAGAACTTCTGGAGGCATCACAATTCCTGACTTCAAACTCTACTACAGAGCTACAGTACTGAAAACAGCCTGGTATTGGCATAAGAACAGACAGGACCAATGGAACTGAATAGAAGAGCCAGATATCAATCCACACATATTTGGGCACCTGATATTTGATTAAAAAAGCAAAAAAAAATCAAATGGAAAAAAGAAATCATATTTAACAAGTGGTGCTGGCATAACTGGATA
>LOEQ01006489.1:52346-65862 GCA_001685075.1 Bramus lutescens | reverse complement strand
TCCCTCCCTCTCTCCCTCTCTTCTTTTTGTTTTACATCTTATAGGATGGACGATTCCAAGGAAATATTGCCTTCTGGACACAACATGGCTGATACATATATGAACTCACATTGATTGTGGCAGCATATGCAGGGCCTGTACAGAGCTAAGCCAGGTGGGTCCCAGCACTGACAGGGGAAGTGGGTACAAGCCCCCATTCCTAACTCAGAAGCTATTTCAAATTGATAACCACTTACAAATGAAAAAATAGTTTTCTCCAGGGTAGTCTCACTGGGAACAAAACCCACACTTAATGGCAGGCCCCATGCTCAGCAGTAGATGGCCAAGACAAAATGAATTCCATGGTATTTTTGGAGGTCTTCTCTTCCATAACTCTTTGTCTGGGCATTTTTCATACCATACAGGCCCTTTGATTATATATGGTGGCTTTTGGTTTTGTGTTTTATGTTCTGTGTGGGGAATGTGGGTGTGTCCACATGTGTTTTATATTCTGTGTGGGGAGTGTGGGTGTCTGTGTCCACATGTGTTTTATTGTGCTTTCTTTGGTTGGCTCCTTTTTCCTGTTTTTTTTTTTTAGTTTAGTTTACCCTATTGTTTGCTTGTTTTTATTTTATGTTATTATTGCTTTATTTTTTATATATTTAGGTGTATTTTTCTTTTCAAATGACAGAGAGAGTGAGAGAAGAAAGGGTATAGATTTGGGTTGGTGAGGATGGAGGATCTGGGAGGAGTTGGGGGAATGAAACTATAATCAGAATATAATATGTGAGAAAATCAATTAAAAAACCCTCAAACTGGCCGAAGAGGTGGCTCAGTGGTTATCATCACTTAATGCTCTTCTGAAGGTCTTGAGTTAAATTTCCAGCACCCACATGCAACTCACAATTGTCTGATGCCGTCTTCTGGTGTACATGTAGACAAAGAATCCATATACATAAAATATGTAAATAAAATATGTAAATAAAAAATCTTAAAAATAAAATAAAATCCCCCTGAAACCCACTGTCTAGTACTTACTAGGTCAAGGAGTAATTTTGGGACAGACTAAGAAAAATGGTATTTTTATTCTTGCTTGCTTAATCTTATTTGAAAATCCCTGATGAACCCTGTGTCTCTGAACACTGGAAGGAAGCTAAGGAAGACTGACCCAGTAGCAGAGCTCCCGAGATCAAAGTGAATTTCATATAGACAAGACCTAGTTGGAACAAAAGCAATATAAGAACATAGCACACAGTGAAGAAGGGTCCACTCCATTGTCAGTGAGAAATTAAAAATACTTTCTCCTCTCTGTTATCATACAGTCCTGAAGCATACAGTTTTGATCTCTTAGGAACAATGATGATATTTTTTTCATGAACCCAAACCTGTCATTTTTTTACAACTTGATATATTATATTAAATATTTAACTTTTAGCTTATACTTGGAATGCAAATGGTTTTAACTAGAAACTTCAAATTTTGCCTATTAGTTTTATTGGTATAAGTTTATTTTTGTGATTGAACACTAATCTATTAATAGTCTACAATGATAACTGTTTTTCATGTGACCTGATATCTTTCTCTCTTTTTGTAGGGGATGGAATTTCTGGAAAAGCAGAATGCCTTATGAGAAAAGGAGATGTCAGGAGGAAGGCAGTGACATAGAGGGTCAGAGTTGGCTTGGCTGGAGTCCAGGGAGGCAGAGGGTAGGGCCGAAGGCAGATTGGTGTTTCTTTGCAGGGTTTTAGACTGCAAGGGAGAATCAGAATATTTGTGATAAAATGGACAAGCCAAGGCCAGAGTTTTGGCAAACTAGAAGAAATGTGCCAGGTAATGGATTGTTGTGAAAAATCATGGTGCTGTAAGGAGGGAGCTATGTGTGAGGACAGAACCAAAGTAGATCTCATATAATGGGGGAAAGAAGACCGTAGAGAGGCAGGAAAAGTGCTGAAGAAAAAGTAGGTTTTAGTTGATGCTTAGTCAGATGTGGTGAGGGCAGGCAAAAGTTAATGCAAGATGACTCATTGTTGGAATTGGAGACAGCGAGTGTGCCCTTAAAAACCAGGTCAGCAGAAACCAGTTCTTGGTGAAGTTTGATTTTAGAAATGTAGGTTGAAGTGCGGCCAAGGTGCCCAGATGTAAGGCTCTCCTGGTGTTTGTATTGTAGGGCCCCAGAAGAAAGGCTAGTCCTTATCAGAAAAAGTGCAACCGCCAGTTGTTCCCACTTTCCAAGTGAGGAATTCCCCTCTGCGGTTTCCTTCTTGGGTGGGGAGTACAGGGCTTTTGAAAAATATTCTGATTTCTGAATGTGACTGAGAAGTTTCTGCACCCCAATAAGCCTGTCCGCCCGCACAATAACCCAATTCAGACCAAATCAAACCGAATTAGATAAAGCCCAGGCTTAATGGTTATTAACACTCCCAGATGTCTTTCCAGCATCATCCCCCCCACCAAGAGATGAGATAGGAAAAGAAGAGTGGAAAACCACGTGTTTGCTCTCTGGGGAGCAGTTTAAACACCCTGTGGGAATGGTCTTGAGCATCTCTGGGGAGGGGTCATTGTTTGGTGGGCTTTCTAGGGGATGGAGTCTGACTGAGGCAACTCTCAGGGGAGGGGGCTTGGGGTGGAGCTTCTACCCGAACATTCCAGACTCTTTGGATATCTGGATACTGGATGGGATGAGGCCTCCATCCGAACAGTGACATGGAGAAAATGTAAGACAAACCATTAGTTTTTAAATTGTTACTAGGAATTGCATCTCACTCTAAAATGTTAGTGGATCATGATGGCTCACATCTAACAATGGTTTCCATACCGGCAGTGCAGTGGTGGAGAGAAAAGACAGAGGCAGTTGTGGGGGAAGAATATACTGTCTTACTATGCTACAGGAGTTACCGAGGTGGAACTGAGACCCTGGCCAGAAGCCAGGTTGAATGGCAGGTGGGTTAACTTGGGAGTAGTCTGTGTGGCAATGGGCGGGAGCAGCAAGGCCCCGGGAATTGTCATGCCGCAGGCTGCCCTTGTCTTCTGTTGAACACCGTACAGGGCACCGTGGGCAGTCCTCTGCTGTTCCCTCCTCATTTCTGTACTTGTCCCTAATCAACTTCCTCTTACTTCTAAGCATGTGGGCCCGAACATTTCTCCTGTCTCCTCTGCGGCTAGAAGAGGAAATAGATTACAGCAACCATCCTCTCAGCCAGCCTGATGGAGTACTTCGCATGGGCAGGGAATTGCTGTAGGTGCTTCCATCTTGTCCGTGTTTGGGGACATAAGAGAAATGCCTGTTCTCATGTGGTCATTACTACAAGACTCTGCTGTGATTATGGGCTTTCAGTAATATTTAATGTGACATCAGGGTCAAGGATCGTTTCTCAGTACTTTCTATACCCAGAGAAACAGAAACGTTATTATTGGCATGTGATTTACCTGGATTAGCCTTTTTGTCCATACTGGCTTACATGCTCCAGGGGAGGAAAGAATGTATTCTTTTGCTCACGTCTTATTTGCTTTGATGCGAACATTATGTGTGTGTCACCATCAGTTCTGAATGACATTTTTGGAGTGATGTGGGGGAAATGATGGTCTTAAAGCAGAAAGGAGACTATTATGCACATGACATAACATGTATTTTGCATTGAGAGAGGGAAAGAAGCCTAGTGTCCTAATTCAGCAACAGGCACTTCTGGTTTAAGGAATGGCAGTAGGTCACATATCGGGAAAGAGGTAAGCAAAACTAACGCGTTTTCTCCTTTCCAGTCCATTTCTATGAATAGGCCAGAAGCTGACCTCTATGGAGCGTCTGCGGCCAGATGCTGACCTCTGACCTTGGTGGGGTGATTGTGGCTGGACTCTGACCTCTGACCTTGGTGGGGTGATTGCAACCAGACACTGACCACTGTGGAGTGATTGTTGCCAGACGCTGACCTCTGTGAGTTGTTTGCGGCCAGGTGCTGATCTCTGAACTCTATGGGATGGTTGTGGCTAGATGCTGACCTCTGACCTTGGTGGGGTATTTTCACCTGGAGAGATTTACAGATCTGATTTTCTGAAGAACCTCAATCACTCACCGTGGTACAGTCTCCAAATGCAGACTCCCTGTGCTTCTCCGCTAACACTGTCCCCGTGAAGCCCCTACTGCAATCAAGCCTTAGCTGTGCACTGTGCTAGTTCTGACTGTAGAAATAGCACAGTTAGCTGGGGAGGAGGACAAGGCAATATATTTGGCAATACTTACTCTTTTTCTCCATTTTCTCTATCCTAACTACTCTCTGGCAAAAGCTTTGTTCTAATTACACCAAAGGCTGACAGAGGTGAACTTTAGGAGTTTTTGGTTCTGTCTTTTGATAAGTTCAGAAGAATTTATCAAATAACTAACTTCCTTAGCTCCCTTTTGTCTTGCTGTGTGGATGACTGTAGGTTGATTATGTTATTTACAGCTGCAAAGCTTGTTCTCTTATGTAAAAGGAGGGACTAAACACTTAACTTACAGGGTTATTCTTGGACTAAATGAGATCATGCATAAGGCTAAGAAGTTCTAGTTAATGAAAAAACTCAAATCAGTTCAGTTTGTCATCAGCATTGAAATGGGCTAACTTCATTGCTAATTCTGAACTGAAGCCTGAAAGTGGCTTCAACCATCCGCGTCTGACCGGAACACAGGCTGGTTGAGTGCCAGGCTCTGTACTAAGCACTTGACATTAGCTTCACTCCCAGCAGAGCTTCAGGAGGTGGCCTGTACTTTTTCATTTTATATGGCTTAGGTAGAAGGAACTTGTTAACAATCCTTCTTCTGATACCAAGGTCTACATCTACTATATCGCATTGCCTTCCTGTGACCATCTTCTAACGACAGGAATTCCATAGTGCCTAAGAGGTTGACTGGGGTCATGGGTACTGCGAAAATGGCTAATCCCATCTGAGAAAAACACTCGAGAGCATGAACCCCAGAAGCAGGCTTCCTGTGTTTGCACTACTTAGAAACTGTAATTTGGGGCAAGCTCAGTTTCTGAGCCTCATTTTCCTTATCCATCAAGGAGTTGTTATGGAAGTCGAGCATGTCCACAAAGTGTCCTTAAAATAGTGGCTGACCACCTGAGCGCAGCTGTGCACTCCTGGTTCTTATGTGTCTTTCACTTGGCAGCCTCTGCAGGCTTCTCTCTATGTGCAGAGTCCTACTCTTGCTAAGAAATGAGTGGAGTAACGTGTAGGAGTATAGTCATGTTGTAGGAGCTTTAGTACATTATAATAAAGGAAAAAGATGATCGTTACGCTCTAATTTTTTCACTTTTACAATCAGCTATTACTTAGGAACTAATGGGATTAATTATCTTTTAAATGCTTAATTCTGACTTCATAGTTACAAAATTTAAACCTGCGAAAATATCCATAAAAGCCAAATATACTGAATGTAGCAGTTGAACTTTTCTTCAGGGATAGTCTCAGGTTAGAAGTACAAGTGAATTCCAAGCATGGCTAAACAAGGGATGGTTGGTGGTCATTCTCGTAATCCCAGTGTCTGGGAGAAAGGCTTGCTTGGAAGTCTAGGATAGACTCCAGGCCAACCTAGGCTACATGGAAGATTCTGTATTAAACACACAGACGGACAGACAGACAGATAGACAGACAGACACACACACACCCTAAGAACCCCTCCTTTCCCAAACCTAAACAAAGTCAAAACCCGAACAAAAGGAATAAATCACGTGGCATCACATTTTCTCTTTGCTGTATACGCTTCTGTGAGAGAGGACATGGTTAGACACAGCCTTTTTCTGAGCTCCAGGAGAAGTTAATAAAGTAGCGTTATGCAAAGTGCACTGACTCCTCAAGAGAGAACTGTTATATTAATGCCTGTCTCACAGTGATGTTCTCAGACTTAATGATGGAAAGTTTGTAAATTGCCTTGGTAGTCCCAGACACATCCTGATGAAGCATCATTTTGTTTTATTGCAAAGAGCTCAAAGTTACACTGAGTACAAGTTAAGGGGTAGATCATATCCCAGTCGTTATTTTATAATCAGGAACTCATACAATAAACAAAAGCCATTTTATTCTACTTGTGATTGGTAGTGTTGAGCATTTTTATGTTTTCTTCTTTCATGTTTGTTTTGGGGGGAGGTAGAATTTACAATGCAGTCTAATCAAACACCTGCTAACATATATAATGGCAGAAATAATTATCGCAGTACAATGAGATCTTTGAGGATACCACTATTCAAATATTTTAAATTTAAATTCCAGTTTTAAAAGATTGAAACTCCCTTTATATGATTACTATTAAATTTGGCATTTTTGAAACATGTCTCAAATCAATATTGGTAATACTTACAAATATCAGTAGGGAGAACAGTATTGTAAACACATATTCTTGCTGTAGGGTACATTTTAAATGTCTAAACACTAATCAATATAGCGAAATTAAGTATTGACTAAAATAGCTTTATAATAAGTAATTATTGGTTTGCTCTTTTAGAAATTAGACATTTTCACTTTGGGAATAAAGAGTAAATTTACTGTCATGAAATTAAAGTGTTTTTGACCTTTTTGTACAAGTTTCCTCTGTCTATGAAATGATTAGGTTTAAATATGATTGCACAGCTGTATTATGTTGCAAGCATCAATTTTTAATTATTATAAGGTCAATGTCAGAACAAATGTGATTGGTTTAGTACCTCTGTGTACTTGTTTACTTTCCACTCAGAAACCACCCATGTTTGCCCAAACCAGCCCACGTCTCTGTTGATACAGCTAATTAGATGCATGCAAAAATCCCTTTTCATCCCCAAGCGGTTATCTTTGTAAAATATTTTGTCAAATCTTTCCATTTCTAAAAGTACAAATGGCTTACTTTTTTTTATTCCTTTAAGAGGACATTTATTTCCTGCATCATCTATGTGTGCATGTCTCTTTTTTGTGTAACCATATACGGCAATAGTTTCACAGTGCTGCCTCATAGGTCATGAACATTTTTTATATAGTGCCACTGAGGGCTGCTGTGTATGAAGTCCACCGACAGAGAGAGTTAGTTTTCCTGGCCTGAATTTCTGTGGTTCTGTCCCCCCCCCGTCTTTTTGTTCTAGTGCTGTCTGACTTTGAACTTAACCACTTAAGTTAAAGGATACTGCTTATAAAATCCTTAGAATGATGTATGGTCTTCGTATTATTAACTAAAATTGTCAAGTAGTTTAGCTTTAATGGTGTTTAAGTGCTTTATATACAAGTGGTTATTTAATTCTATAAAATATGTTTTGATTTCATGTGTATGAGTGCTTGCTTATGACACATATGTACCTGGTGCCCAAGGAAGCCCAAAGAAGGCATTAGATTCTCTGGAACTGGAGTTACAGACAGTTTTGAGCTGCCTCGTGGATGCTGGGAACCAAACCCCTGATCTCTGGCAAGAAAATGAGTACTCTAAGCCTTGGAGTCATTTCTACAGCCCGGACCACTTAATTCTTAACTATTTTTCAAACTTTCAAGTTCTGCTTCTCTATACCTACAACTTTTAATTAAGTTCATTTTTGTGTGCCGGGGATCAAAACTTGGAGCTTTTCATATTCTAGACAAGTCCTCTATTGCTGAATTATATCCACCATCTATTGTTAACACCTGCTGTTAACAATATTAGGTCAAAAATTGTTGAATTTTTGTTATATTTAGTAAATAAAGCAGCACATAGCTTTCTGCAGAAGATTGAAGGCTGAAATTCTATCTCCCTGGCTCAGGAAACAAATGCAAGTTGCTGGCTGCACTGTCGTTGAGGGGCACAATGAGTGGTGCAGGACAGGCCATCATTTGGCTGTGGCAGTAGAGGCCAATGAGAACACAGCCCGTTAGTGCCAGAAGTGGAGTCACTCATGGTGGGACATGACTATGATCTCAGAACTCGGAACGCTTAAGAGGAGGAGTGTGAATTTGAGGCACCCCAGGCTTCATACATCTCATCCTATAAAGAAGAAAGCACTAGTGACCTGAGTGGTCACAGAAGATGCAAATTGTTTTTAATTCCTTCATATCTTTATCAATCATTTGAATATATGAGTTTATTTCTCTGCTAAATGATATGGTCTCCCCCATTTGTCATTCACTGTGGTATCATTGAGCAATATATTCTGAAAATTGTTGCTTTTAATGATGAAATGTATAAGTTGTTCTTGTTGAAAACTTTTAAGGATTTATTACTCCAAGCATGGAAACACGGGCCTAAGGAGACACTGGGGATCAAATGGCGCTTCCTTGACTCTTTAAAGTTATATTATTCAAGAGTATCCTTATTTCAAGTGGCTAATACCACCTCAGTTAGCTGCCAAAGCTGTAGCATACATGTCCCAGGGCCTGTGGCTGTACAGTGTGGGCACAGAGCAGACTTGCATTTTAACCTCCAGTTTCAGAAGGCATGCTCTTAATTGCTAGGTACAACCTTAACATATTTCTCAAATCTATGCCTGTTCTTCTGCTTGTTTAACACATCTATAAAAATATAGTTGTAAAATTGTATTTTCATTTCTGGCATTTTTTCATTGTCATTGTACAAGGACATACCTACCATGATTTAAAGATAAATCTAATTTCTACATTTTCCTTTTCTTTCTTTCTTTTTCTTCCTCTTTTGGTTTTTCAAGACAGGGTTTCTCCGTGTAGTCCTGGATGTCCCATAGCTCACTCTGTAGACTAGACTGGCCTTGAACCCACAGAGATCTGCCTGTTTGTTTCTGCCTCCCCAGTGCTGAGGTTAAAGGAGTGCGCCACCACTGCTCTGCTGATTTCCCTTCTGTCTCTCCTTCTGCACTTGCTTGTACTGTTCAGACACTAAAACATGTATGAATACTGTACCACACGCATTTCCACAGAAAATGTTTCACCTACAGCAAGGGAATCATAAAAGCAAACAAAATATTGCTATTAGATGTTAAAGTTTCAAAAAGACCATACGTGGTTTAGTAGAATGTAAAACCCGCATAAACATTGCTTGATTACAGTTAAAACCCTGTCTTTTCCATAGCAATCGTGGAAGATGGGTGAACACTTTTGAACCTGCAATGTGTAGTTACTTTAGCAGGTCATGAGTCTGTGGTAGAGCGGGCAGGGAAATCTCTGCTGCTTTCACTCAGCCCACATATCCCCAGGGCACAATTAAAACAAGAAGAACAAGAGTCAGTTCTGATTTTTCATTTTAAATCTTGAACTCTTTCTCAATTTGTTATGCCTTTTAAGATTGTACTAATTTCATTCAGATTTTGTACAGAGGATGATTTGCATGGATTATACATTTAGTGCATTTTCTATTCTGTTCAATTTAGCCATCATAGTACTCTATTAAAGGGCATATGCATCTCTCTCTAGGATACACGACACAAAGATGTGAGCAGTCTATTGCTATGTGTTTTAAAATTAAGTAATATTGGAATACTCTTTATCCATTCTCATATGTCCAGATATTGAATAGCAGTCATAATCTGTTTGTTATTTTCTTATTTGATGTGGTACAGGAAACTCAAATATCCTACATAGATAGAAAACTAGGGAAGGGCCTTGCTATTCATCCACATTTTACCCATTGTGATAGATGCTCCTGGCAAAAGTCTGGATGGTCCATTTGGAAGTACAGAACCCCACTCGCTCAGTGGCCTAAGTTATGGCCTTTTATTGGCTGTAATGAAAGGAGTGATTGAACAGTCAGCCGTCATTTTGCCAAGCTAGCCACATCAGCCTCTCTCTGGTGTTATGAAAAATTTTCATGAAGCCATGTGAATAGGTAATTATAATCATGAAATCATGATCAACCCCATCAGGAAAATAAAAACTATCGCCATAATGTGATAGTTATACTCACTAGATAGTAGATATTGAATAGAAGGAGCAATGCAATTCGTAAGTTATTGGGGGGATAATGCCATGCACAACTACAGGGCAATATTCACAAGGCTTAAGCACTGTGTCAGGCAGTAAAACTTTAGTTACTGAGTTTGGGGAAGTCTGCAGTGACTAGGATGCTGACCTAGAGTGACCTTGTACTAGTCTACCAGAAACTTCTCAGAAACATTCCCACTCTCAGGAAGCAAGAATAGTTTGGGTCTGCCTATAGGCACACCAACTACAGAGGTTGCCTTAATTGGACTCATTAAGTGCTGTTTGTTAAGCGTGGAATTATTTCAACATTGCAGAGCTGGTCAAAGCATACACATAGACATATACACAAGCTTTTGATACACCCATTTTGGAAGGTGATTTGATATCTGCCCAATAATTTTAAAATATAATATATTAACATACCTCATGACCCCCAAATTTAATTTGTTGGTACATGCATTAGAGAAGCTTTTGAATGACATACTAGGAGATATGTTCAAGAATTTCATAGCAGCATTTTCTGTAATAACAAAAGAGATGTAACCATGTGGGACATCTGCATTATACCCCTCTTCTCAAGGGCCATGGAACATCACGAAGAAGAGGCAGACCTACTTTAAGAACCAGAGGTAGAGGAGGGCTGGGACAAAGCAGTTTCTTCTGGACATGACAGGAAAACTGTACTCATGAGTCCCTGTACAAGACCTATAGAAGATCAAGTCAGTCACATTCCAGTAAAAATGAGGAAGGGAATCACAAGCCCCAATTCATAGTGGAGAAGATACTGGCAGTTGATAGCTGCTAGTCAAGTAGAATGTTTTTCAGAGGCATAGTCCTTGGTAGGTTGATCATTCACCAGTAGATGGCTGTATTTTCATGTTTATATGGGCAACCCTAATTAGATTTGGTGAAATTTAAAAAAAAAGAAGAAATTGGGAAGAGGGTGTGGGGGTGATGGGTTACATTTGGAAGGAGTGGAAGGAACCGGAGGAGGAAAATAGGAGGTAAATATGATTCAAATCTATTGTGTGCACATGTGAAATTCTCAAAGAATAAATAGAAGATATTATTTTGCAGCTATATTGCCATGCAGACTGCACTGTATTTTGTTTATCCAGTGGAATATGATGGAGCAACACAGCAAAAGTAGCACAGAAAAAGGCATCACCTTGCACTTATAGAATATAATATAATAATATAATATAATAGAACTGAAGAAATAGATGCAGCATGTAAAGTTATAAAGAAAATCAACTGGGAGGGGCTACATAAAATCTTGAGGCAATGACTTCTGGGAGCAAGGTAGGGATTCATAAAAGGTTTTGAAAATTTTCCAGTTCCTATTTTTAAAACTAATTATATATGGCTTTTTGTATTCTTTTAACTTTTAACTCATCGTTTTACTTGTTTGACACAAACCTCTACTGTTGTGAATGAGAGTGGCAGATGCCAGTATGAGTCTGCTGACTTCTAGTCTGGGCTGCTCTGTTTGTAGTTGTTATTACACTATTTGAGATACCAGAATAGAATAAGGATTCCGCTCTACTATTTTGGTTAAGTGTATGTTAATTCAACATTCGTCTAAGAATTGAGCTATCACCCTTAGCAAATATCGAGGAATACAAATACAGCCAGAAAATTATAAGGTACAATTCAAAGAAAACTATTTGTTTCTAAAATCAAATTTCATTGAGAGGTCAGAAGGAAATTTGTATTATCAAATCAATAGAAGGCTGATGAAAAGCAAAATTGGTATGAGCTTGCACTGTGAGATACTGTCTCATAAAATGGATAGCACCTTTTAGAATCTACTAAAATCTACAGAATAAGTACTGCAGGGAACTTGAATTCTTTTTAAGTAGTTCTCTGTCGTCAGTGACACCTCCTAGTTAGCAGGAATAGCAAATATTTTATTCAAGTAAGCATCATGCTTTGTTGTCAAACATTAGCAAGAAGCAGCAGACTTGTGTGGCAAAGAAAGAAATCAAAGAGAGAATATGTTTATTCTGGGTTTTAAATGCTAAGTGTAGTAGTTATTAATTGCAGTAAAAATATAATTAGATTTGCATTCAGCAGTGAGAGCAGCTCACTTCTCTGTAATTTCTCAGTCATTTTTAATGAAAATATAGGAAACCAAGAAAGCAATTTGATTAAAACTCTTCACTTTCAACACTGGTAATTACCACAATAATATTTTATTGTGATGGCTTTGAGTGCCAGTTATCTTTTTCATATGCTTGTCACGAATGCACCTGACTGCTAGAAGATGATAAGGCAATGTACTCGTCATTAGTGCCTACTGATGTGTGAATTAAACATTGACATAAAAGGTGCTTCTCACAGTCATGCAAATGTTAATTAAATTGATGAGCATAAAAACACTTGAACAAGTTTCAGTTTAGGTGGTTAGAAGAAGCACGTTACGTGTCAGGGTTGTCTCACTTTGGTGTCTTTGGTTAGAGAACAATGACTTTGGCACATCCTCCTTTAGGCTCATCAAATAGGAATCTTTCACAAATTATTTATTTTGATATAAAATTTAGATATTATACAATAAAACATGATTTAAAGAGATAATTCACATGTGAAGAAGTTGAAGAAACTGATAGAAAAGACTAACATAACCTTAAAATTTAATTTATTTCTAAATTACTTTTATTTTAAATGCATGGACATTTTTCTGCATGTATTCTATGCACCACAGATATCCTGATATTCACAGAGGCCAGCAGAAGACATTAAATCCCTTGGAATCAGAGTTACAGACAGTCATTTGCTGCCATGTGCATGCTAGCACTTGAACCTGGGTCCTCTGGAAGAGCAGAGCCATCTCTCCAGTGCCTGGCATAACTTTTTAATGTTTTGAAGGTGTGATGTAAAGAAAGTGAAAGGTGAAAGTGCTTCCCGTTTGTGGACACATGCGCACACTGTCCTAATGAACAAGGGATGCAGCCATGACAGAAGACTACCCGCATCAGCGAGAACTGTGTTGTGAGAAGGAAGGCAGTCTAACATCTTAGCAACATTCAATCGATCTTTCCAGGGCCCACAGATGGGAATCTGTTCCACCTTGACTAAAGGTCAGAGAGCTAGAGCTTATTCTTGCTCTCTTAAAGTTGTTGACAACAGGCGTGACTATAAATAATAAATTATGACCTAGGGTGTGGTTAATTAGTATTTTGAGTATAGAGGTGACCAAAAGTCAGAGAATTTAGATCTATTCCTGTTCCTTCAAGACAAGAGGTTCCAGGGATTACTGGAATACTGCAGGATACTTGGTCTATTGCATGTATCATGTTAATGAAGTTTGTTGCATCCCCCTCCCCTTTTTGAGTGAAGTATATAAGCATATGGAAAATAAACACAGGCTAATTCAGTATTCACTGAGTTTCCCCTCAGTGCTGTTCTGTGTTTCTGTCTTTTATTTCTGGCATATCTCTGTTCCTTTTGCTTAATAATTCTAATCCTCATGCTCCTACCTAGAATGTGTGAATCCTGTCGAGGCTGGGCTATGACAGATGTCACCCCAATGTGTGGCTTAAGACAAATCTGAAGAGACAAAGACATAGATAGATGTCTTAGCTCCTTATCACCATCTTTTTTCTTTTTTAAAAATATTTATTGATTTATTATATATACAATATTCTGTCTGTGTGTGTGCCTGAAGGCCAGAAGAGGGCACCAGACC
>LOEQ01006489.1:37973-52299 GCA_001685075.1 Bramus lutescens | reverse complement strand
TGGTTGCTGGGAATTGAACTCAGGACCTTTGGAAGAGCAGGCAATGGTCTTAATTGCTGAGCCATCTCTTCAGCTCCATCTTTTGTTTTCTTTATGAAATTTTACTGTCATTACTGTGTTGATAAATAAAATATTTCAGATTTCACCACTTTTCTATTGCTGAATATTATCTATTCCAAAGTCATCAGAGGCTGTCATGGGTGAGAATCTTTTAAAAATAAGACTACCAAAAGATCTGTTTGAATCCATTCTCCATAAAAAAACAGAACAGATTATAATATGTGGTGTGTATGTCTGTGTGTGTGTGTGCATGTGTATGTGTGTCTGTCTGTGCAAGTTCACATTCAAAATTAAGAACTAGATAAGAACACATCACACCGTCACATAAGGTGTCATATGCCAAACTTCAGTTGACTAGTGTCATGCTTTCAATTTTCTTAAGACTGTTTTGTGGGGCTGAAGTGATAGCTCAGTGATTAAGAGTGATTGCTGTTCTTCCAGAGGACAGGGATTTGCTTTCTGGCACCAACACAGGCTCACATCTGCTTATAATTTCAGCCCTATTAGATCCGATGCCCTCTTATGGCCTGTGCACGTCTCTCTCTGTCTCTCTCTCTCTGCCTCTCTGTCTCTCTCTCACACACGCACACATACATGACTCTATCTATCTATCTATCTATCTATCTATCTATCTATCTATCATCTATCTATCTTCTATCATCTATTTATTCATAACATTCAAGACATTCATAACACCCTAAAATCAAATAGCGTTTGGGCATCTGGGGTCCTTGATTTTTAAATTTGTCCTATCAGTAAAACATTATAATAGGAAATAAAAGATAATCCGATACTGAGATGTCTACAGAAACATCCCAACTGAAACTGAAACTGAACACTGTCACATGGATATAGAAGTTAGACACAATATTATAGCTATCAGGAAACAGAATTACAACTTTTGAATATTCTTAGTTTTTAGAAGATTGGTGTCCTCTTTCCCATCTCCTCTCCTTCCCCTTCTCTCCTTTCTTGTCACTGAACATAGAACTCTGGAAATGTTAACCTTGACCCCCATTCACTGAATTTGACTCCTGCCTCAGGTAAATTATTTTATTATGTATTCATGTTTATGTCTTTATATACATGTGCACATGTGTGTGGAAACCTGTGGAGGTCATAAGGAGCATCAGATACCTTGGAGATGGGTTTACAAGCAGTTGTGAGCTGCCTGGTGCGGTGCTGGAAAGGGAACCCCGGTCCTCTGAAAGAACAACAAAAACTTAATTTCTGAGGCTCTCAGAGTCATATTAATCACAGAATTTTCCCAATGAGAATGGTTGCATTTCTACTTTTCAGGATGAGATTTAAAAAATGGAAAAGCTGAATATCCAGAGTGGAAAATTGATGATTTCCTTCATTGCTAATATAACTTACGGCTTCCAACAGAGACAGATCCCTAAAGAAACAGTGTGAACGGTGAGCAGAGAGTGCTTACAAATTTCACATTCAATTTTCCTGCCTCTGTTTCCAGTTAGGATTTTAAGACATTTAACCATGAAAATAATACTTTTCCATCATCTACTTAAAAATGTTCCATGTCCCAAACACTGTTTCTTTTTCTATTAGTGACTGTGGGCTTGCTATGATTCATCTGTTGTTCAGTTCTGATGTTAGAACTGACCTCTAATGGGACCTGGCCTGTTGTCTTCCTGTTGTCTTGCTTTCACTAATGTAGTGATCTCACTCTTGGTTATGTAGGCACTGCAGCTCAGATGGAAAAATATCCTGGCAGTCGGGAGCCAAGGAATACCACCAACTCACTGTAAACATAGCGGCTTATAGAGCTGATCCAGGGAAAGGCTTTCTCGGCTTAACAATTCTGCCCCAGCAGGGAAGGGTTTCCCCAGCCAAGTTGTTACAGCTCTGTTCTAATCTCCAGGAGTGTAAACCTCTGCTCCACTAGGATAAGGTTTCCCCAGAAAAAGAGTTACAGTTCTACACCATTCTTTTCTGCTTAGGCTCTGGCGATATTTGTTGCTTCTCTGCTCCACTCTGGCAAAAGAAGGTCTCACCCAAACCTCATTCAAGGGATTTATTGGGGTAGAAGAATTCAAGAAAGTGTCCTGCCTCTAGGTGAGGGCGTAGAAAACTGAACAGGGCACAGAGTTTATATAGGGTGCCTGGGTGGTGGGGTGGGAACTTTCCAGGGAGGCTTGGGATTGGTGGAGTTTTGTGCTTAGGGGCCTCAGTGATGGATGGGATTTCAGTCCGTGCTCCCAAGTCGGGGTCAAATGTTTTTGTTTGGTCCTTTTCACCTTCCAGGTTCCTCACCATGATTCAGATGAAAAACTTGGTTGTGGACTCTACAATTATTCAGGAACTATATTCAAACTTTTGACTTGATTTATGTAATCTTCAGTAACATTTAAAAGTGGGGCACACATTTATTCCCATCACTCTGGGAGGCAGAGGCAGGCACATCTCTGTGAATTCAAGGCAACCAGGACTACATGATGAGATCCCATTTCAAAAGTAATACGAAAACTATAAATGAATGTAAACATATTCAGAAGGAATCTGCATTCGTGGGAGAAAAAAAATCTATTGAAACCTATTAAGCAATTTGAAGCATGCATATGACTCAATAGCATGAAATATCAATTGTAGCAAGTTAGTACATATATGTAATGAAATCCCAACTAAAACCAATATAAAAATTTAAAAATAAGCTGGGTCATACTAATTAAGCATTAAACAATGAGCCACAAAAAGAAAACCAAAAGAGAGGAAAGATGAACAAAGAGAATGATTCATTTTCAATAGATATTACGCGTGATATTAAAAATACAAACAACCTGTCAGAAAATACCATTGCATTTAACTTAGAATTTAAGACTGCTGTTTCCGCTTCCTGAGTGCTGCATTGGAGGTACACACTACTCATAGTGTTTGGCTTGATAGTATAGAGTACCACAAGCATGCTTTTAAAGAGTAATGTAGAAACATCAAGCTAGTATGCAAAAGATTTAATAGATAGTAATTATCTGGGAATAAATATTTCATTTATAAAAGCATTAACGCAGCCAGCCATTTATTTGAAAGAAAGTAACTATTGGGTCCTTCAATAATTGCTATAGTAGACAAGATGTAAGTTTTAATAGCACTAAGGGTGTCCTCAGTACTGACCCTTGAAAGATGTTACCATGCTTTTACCATTTGTTCATGTGACCTTTGGTTTATTTTCTCCCTCCATTTTGTGGTGCTAGCATTAAATACAGACTTTTCACGGTAGACAAGTATTCAGCCACAGGGACAGATCCTCAGGCCCCATTAGAGATACTCTTAAAGCTTGAAGTTACATCATGGAAAGTGTGGTGAGCTCTAGTTGTGGAACTGCTTGGGAAGGGTTGGAAGGTGTTGCCTTATTGGAGCTGTGTCATTGTGTGTGTTGCTTTGAGGTTTAAGCCCATGCTATTCTCAGCTAGCTCTGAGAATCATTGATACTGAATTATCTTCAGCCTTGATGTATTGAATTTGTCTGTTCCATTTTCTTCTGCCTGTGGCCTTCATAGTTTTCCCAATATGTCCAAGGATTTTTGGATTAGGACCTTGTGTTCATCACATCCTAGAGCCTTTTCTCTTCACATTTTAAATGGCACAAATGCCCTTCCCCTGACACATCTCTGAGCATCCACTCTAAGGTAGCTCCAAGCTTACTTTGTCACTTTCCTGTTATTTGAATTTATTTTCTTCATAATATTCATAATTATATAGAAATAAGACTTATTTATTTATTCTATATTTCTTTTTAATTTTTTTGTTTCCCCTCTTAACTCATACATAAAGTACGAAAATAAGAAACTTCTGTTTTTTGTCTTCCATTGTTACATTCATAAAGTATGGCAGAGTACCACACTGTGAGGACCAGAGCATACCGATACTCATTCATATGACGAGTGGCTGGCCTCTCATACTCATAGGGTGGACATTGGAAAGCAAGCTCATCTCAGCAGTTATTGATTCTGTGAACTCAGCATAGTGTTTACTTAGCTCCAGGCCAAGTCAAGCTAAAAGCTTCAGCATCATGGGAAGGAAACTGTGAAAAACATCAGCTAACAAACAACAGGTACTGAAATCTTAACTGTCTTACTAACGTTTTTGTGCTTAGTAGTCAAAGTACCTGTGAGTGCCTGCAATAGTTCCACATAGACATTGGGCTGTCAACAGTAAATCATGGATATAGGAGGGGCTTATAAAACTCTACTTCTCCCTAATGAACTATTGGTTACGGATGGATTCTGGGAGAGGAATAAGCATTGTTTTCAGTTGTTTCCCCACTGAGGAGCCAACTAGACTCTAGCAGAGAGTTGCAAACCCATGGTCACACAGATAATCATGGTAAAATTCAATGGACCACACAGAACAACTACCCAAAGCCAACAAAAAGGTCATGAATGTGGAAAAGGACTTATAAGGAAGGAGAAGAGTAGAGGTAAGAGAGAGGGTTCTAATTAGAATGCATGCTGTACATGTATGACATCTTCAAAGAACAAGCCTGGTAAAAGTTAAAAAGAGAATGTCTTTATGTTTCAATAATCCAGATTTGTGATGACTATTCTGTCTTAAATTACTACTTTTCTAATTGGAAAAATGTTTAAAAATATTTAAAGATAAATGCTTTCTTTTAAAAATATTTTATTTTGTGCATATGAACATTTTACCTGCATGAATGGATACTTACATGTCTGGTGTTCACAAAGGTCAGGAAGAGGTGACAGGTACCTTAGAAATGGAGGTATAGACAGCTGTGAGCTGCCATATGGGTACTGGGAATTGAACCCAAATCCTCTGGAAGAACAGCCATTGCTCCTAACCACTGAGCCATCATTCTAGTCCTATTTAAGATAAATTCTTTCTTTATCTTAAACTATATACAGAATTTTTGTTTTTCTTCCACTTATGATCATTTAGTGGCTTAAATAATGGAATCAATTGTTAATCTTATTTAGTGTCTAATAGTAATTTTCTCTCTTACTCCATAAGATTATAGATCCCAGAGGAAGTCCATTTTGTTTCAGCTTCTACAAAGAGTGCTGCGCATAATGAACTTGCAATTTTTTTCATTCTTAGAAAAATTATTCAGCTTGAGGGGCTACGATGACTCTCAGTTGTGATAAGCAAGTTTAATGCTGTGCCAGCTTAGCAGAATATAATAGACTTTCCCTTTAGGTTCCATTTAGTCACAAATGGTAGGTCTAGGTTTCATCTTGTGGCGCGCTCCTTCAACCCACTGAAAGTGGTTACAGCAGTAATGTTTGCACCACTGATGCACCAGTTGGTGTATCTTCTCAGGCCAGTCATTATTGTACCTTTCAGGGTTTACACATTGGTACTGATGATTACTCTTTTGACTAACACCTTGTACTGCTCATCCCTCATTAGAGAAGCTTGTTTTTGATGTAGATGGTGATTAACACAGAAACCCAGAACTGGTCAATATGTAGAGAAAAAGAGATTGTGGAGTACTAAGCAGCATCTATACAATGCTCTTTTATCCAAGAGTTAAGAATTGTTACAGAGAGAGGAAAGATTGTAGGAGTCAGAGCTGGTGGATGACTATAATAAGCAGTATTTTCTGTATATAGCAGGGCAGGTACTCATATGAACTCAGAAGTTCTGACAGATGCACAGCATCTCAAACCAGACAAAATTTCAATGTAAAGTGGGTATGTGGGCAAGAAGTGGGCTAGATGAAGAGCTATTGACAATGGATGGGCTGGGAGAGGGGGAGTCAATCAAGTTCCAGGGGAAGGGCCTTTCGCAAAAGTATTTGGACAGCACAAGCTGAAGCTGATGGATTAAAAGTAGAAGAGGACAAGAAGTTTGGTAGACAGGGAGGTGGAGGTAGTCTTAGGAGAAGCTGGGGAAGGGGTTGAATATGATAAAAATACATTGTATGAAACTCTCAAAGAATAATAGATCATTATTTAAATGAACAAGAATGAAAATTCCCAAGCAAATGAGACGATTAATACAAAGCACTAAGCAGAGAACTACTGTCTATACTGCCGTGTTTATGGGAGGGAAAGGGTTCCACTGGCAGGACCAGATTTGGAGCAGCCAGTCTCCATCCTGACTTCTAACGATAGTGCAGGCCACGGAAAGAGCTTGAGTCAGAATGAATACACTAATTTCAGTACCAGTGTGAATTGGCAGATTATTTTTCTATTTGTACAGTTGAGAATCTGCAATGGGAATTAGTTCACTGTATTTAGTCCACAGATATCTCTTTTTCTTTTTCCACAGATATCTTGTAGTAAGAACTTGTAAGGTGTCAGTTCCTCCCCATTCTATGTGCCTCTTTCTTCAGTGCTGGTACAGCTTGCCTCTAGCATGGAATTGCTTGATTGCCCTGAGCTCAGTGAGCAGTTTCCTGACAAGTGTCAGGAGAAACAGACAAATGATTTTAAGGGGGGAATAGAGTTTATCTTGATACCCAACTTCAAGAAATAGATAAGGGGTAAGCTTTGTTGACAAATGTATTGATTCTAGGATCACCCAGGAGATATGCCTCTGAGTGCATCTGAGGGTGTTTCCTGGAAGGGTTAGCTGAGAAGAAAAGCACCTATGCTACAGTGGTCAATGCCTTCTGACCCTGGCCCAGGTACAATGACATTTGGGAGAGAAGCAGGGCTTGTGTTGACCTGCGCACATTTATTACTTTGCTGTTTGCCTCTGCTGCTGCTGCCCTTCACCAATATCAGAGCCTGGCTTCTTTAGCTTTCTTTGGATTTAAGACCTGCAACTCTCCAGAAATCCTCTGGGGCTTCAGTGCTAGACTGAGACTTCTGGGGTCTGCAGTGGCAAATGAGCAGCTACTAGCGTCTCTGTTTCTCCAGTGTACGGAAAGCTGTGTTGGGTCAAAATTATCTCAGAACCTGTACCTTGAGGCCTGTAGGACGGAGAAAAGCCTGGCTCGAGTTTGAAGGATAGTCTCAAAGCTACCTAGGACGAGACTGCAAAATCTAGGTAAATGCCCCTCCAGTCATAGCGAGGGCTTGTCTGTCTCTCATTGGCTGGAGGTACCCCCACATCACATGATGTCACTTAACCTATATAATCTGACGCTCATAGTAATAAATTGAGTTCCTGCTTTGACTTAACTTCCTATTGCATCTGATTGTCCTGAATAGTGGGGCTGCAGAAAGGGCAGAGGGTGCATTCACCTTTCCCTGGGGAATAAGGCTAAGGAGGCCTGGCTGCTGTGGGTCAACTACCCATCCCATAACATGTAAGACAAACTGACAAGTCCCTTTTTTGTGGTACATATTCATTCTAACATTTCTGGTACAAAGAATGAACCACAGTACTGTATTTTAACAATGTATATGCAGAAGCTAAAAGGTTTTTTTTAGTCTAGGTTCTCACTATAATTCCCAGGCTGGCCTTGAACTTATATGATCCTCCCTTCTAGCCTCCTACTACTAGAATTATGAGTCTGGAGCCCCATCCCTGTTTCTAGAATAATACTTTCAAGCACACATGTCCCCAATGAAATCTTAGAGATGAATTTAAAGCCAACATTGAAAAAAGAGAGAGCTAGATAGCTCAGTTGGAAAACTGCCTGCCCTGCAAGCATGTAGGTCTGCATTCAAGTCCCAGAATCCCTTCAGCAAAGGTCAGGAGTGGAGGTGTGTGATTTCCATTGCAACACTGGGAGGCAGACACTGGTGGATTCCTGGGGCCCCCTGGTCAGACAGCCTAGCCTAATTACTGGGCTACAGGTTGCAGTAAGAGACCCTGTCTCAAAAATCAAGATGGATAGTTCCTGAAGAGTGACAGCTGAGGCTGACTTGTGATTTCCACATGCACACACACACACACACACACACACACACACACACACGAGTATCTACCCATGTGCATGTGTACCCTCCCCATACATACCTGGACTAGAGGTGCTAAGACACACCCTTTTCCCTCTTTGCAAACATACAGAAGGGATTTATTTTCTCTCTAGTCTTCACTTGGGGAAAGGCATAACTTATTCTGCTCAATAGGATTTGAGCAAAGGAGATAAATAATTCTATCATGTAATCACAGGCATGGGACTCTGCAGATTTCTTTGTGTCTTCTACAGGAGGCTGCATCCTGCAGATGATAGAACCATAAAAGTGCAAGAGCCCTGTACACAAGCTGCCTTGGGGACTGCGTTGTCTGAATGGGATGTGTGGCACCAGTGTCCTCAACACTGTGCCCCTAAATGACTGTGTGAGTGAGGGAGACACTGTCGTGTTTGTAAGCTTATATTTTGTGGTCAGATGTTTCTTCATTAAATACTCAATCCTAAGTGTGTAATATAGTTGAGAAATGGGAATTGTGTTGAGTTTTTATTAGCTCATCTCTCGTAGGCAGATTTATAAACATTTATGGAGTTCTTTCAAACTGCCTTCCAATTTTTTATTTTTTTCATAGAAGAAATTTATGCAACATGTGTTGTATTAGTTGTTCTGAGCTTTTTTAATAGTATTTTTAAATAGTGTTTATGTAAAACAAAGCTACCTATTGAATATCTGGTTATAATGTTAAAGACACTTGATCCTATATAAACACGGAAGGGAAAATTCTAAGATGTCTGTGGTTTTAATTCACAATCGCCTTTTATTTCCACTTAAAACTAGCTTTGACTCTTAACATTTGTTCATCTTTATCTTTCATTTTGCCACAGATATTAGAATTTGTATTATCATAAATTATTCTTGTTTTCTATTTCCAAAGATATACAAAAGCAAGAACAGCCCTCTGATTTGTAAGACTTTGAAAAAGAATAGTAAATCAACAGATAGATAGCACCATATAACATATTAAACACAGAGAATCCACCACAAAACCATTACACTAAAAAGTGACAATTTTGATTGATTAAAATGGTATGGGCTGCATAGTGTTAAATCACTGTGAGTGATATGACATTATGATTTTACATACCATAATTCTGTCAAGACAATGAAGGAAAAAGACATTGTCATCAGATGATAGCAGACAATAAGAAGATCCCTGATGTTAGATTTATTACCTGGTTTAGGTTTAGAAAGAAGTAATTCTTGTCGTGTTCCACTTATCAAATGACTGTAAATTCAATGATGATGTGAAATTCTAAGGCAGAGCCACTTATAGGTTTGACAAAGTGCCAGCTGTAAAGTATTTATTGTTCTCAATAGTTCTGCCTTACACACTTAAATATTTATCAGAAACATAAGCCTCTCTGATGAATGTTTCTAATCTTTGGGGCTAGACTTTTTTTAATACTTAGTTTTTTTTATCAGAAATCACTTTTATATTTTTGTTATATTGATAATGTTAAGCTTGAGATGACAAGTCAGTCTGTGGGTTTTAGAATTTTACTCCTGACTTCTGTTTTTATAATACAGCAATGGAGATGTTTTTACGCTGTTGGTGAAGGAGTCTATTTCCCCAGTGCTTGTGTTTACTTATGCTTGACTTGGTTTCTAGACATAGTCTGAGAAAGTCTAAAAATATTATCAGTGTGCTTGGTGGTAGTGTTAACAACTTCAATGTTTTCATTGGTTTTGAAGGGTAAAGACACAGAAAATTCCTTTCCTGGGGAAGCATGGGAGACTGTAGCATCAACAACTGTACCAAGGTTTGTCACCCAAGTCAAATGAGGGAAACAATACGCTAATCAGCAATATGTGGGGAGGCATGTAATGTCTTGAGGTCTGAAACGCAGGTATGGGTGCTCTTCCAGAGATAAGAGATTGGTCTTGAGTAGATATTTTCATCAAGCCATTCAACTGCAAGGCACAGAATCATGAACAGCTCAGCAGCACAGTGAGCCATAGACAGAAGATGTTTGAAGAGTCTAGAAGAACGGCAAACCACCACACATACAAGTCCCGGTGGAAGGAAGGAGACAGCATGGCGAAGGGGCAGCAAGTCAATTGGACATCTGAGAAACGGAAGCAGTGAGACTTGGCCACTCTGAAACTGTGTCCTGATAGTACAGGTGGTGGGGTTTGTAAAACAGTGCTGTTGAAACTGTGATTCCTTAATTCTCTGTGTCCCGACAGGAGACAAGCTTTAACTGTGCTCAACTGTGGTTCTCATTCTTACCTAAACTTCAAAAAGTCTAGCACATTAAAAAACATGATGAAACCACAATATCACACACATAGACTTATTGGAGTACTCAGAGGCATCTTGTCAACATATTCTTTTTATTTATAATGAAGCATTTCAAAAACATAAAGAAGGACAGGGTCAAGTTCTTTTCATAGCCCACCAGCTGAGCAGATCCTGCGAACATCAGCTTCTTAGGACCATGCGAATCTGAGGTTGCTGTTTCTTTTGACTTAGACAAAGCAATAGCTCACTCAGTACACGCTTTGAACAGTGAATGAGTGATGGGAAAATCTTACTGCATTTGATAGTTTAGATTTTTTTTTGAGAGCTGGTTAATTGTAAATGTTTAAAAGCAAGTAAATGATAAAATGTGACTCTTTTTTCAGCATAATCTATTTTGCTAATATGTTGTCACAACTGCACACTGTCATACAGGTAACAAAGAAAAAAAAACCCAACAACGAACTAGCAATCTCATGTCATTAGGAATGTCAGTAGATTAAGGAGGTTTTATAACCATCAAATTTGCTCCTGTAAAATTCATTGCACTGGTCTGGCATTTGGGGTTCACAAATTGCATGGGCAATGGGGCAATGACTGTGTCTGGCTAATTTACTGTTAGGTCTCCACACTTGTCTAGATTCATGGATTAAAAATGGAAAAGGTTTTGTGTTCTGGAACATTTTCTGATTCAAGGATAAGGAAGGTTAGTCTGAAGCATAGCTCTTTAACCCCATAGTAATTTACAGGGTGTTCTCAGCAACACTGTCATTTTCTTGAATACCAAAAGGCTAAAGATTATTTTGAATAAATTAGAACTTAAGTCTCAGGGAAATATTACATGTCTACTGAGAAAAGTGTTTCACAGGAGGAACAATGAACTGAACTCAGAAATATGATTTTAATTTCAGCCACCTCTGTGAAAAGCCTGTAAGATTATCAACGTCCCTCCTGCCTGGCACACTCATCTGAACGCTACTTTCTCTTCTAAGAAATCCTTCCAAGCCAGATGCTGCCTCTTGGCTTCACATAATTTTGTCTCAGGAGTTATAACGACAATCTTTAGTTTTAAGCTGAGCTTAAATCATGGACTATATAGAGGGATTGGGTTTATTTTCCAAGAAAATTCTGTAGCTTGAGTTTGCCGTGATAGGGCTTCTGAGAATTGTAATGATTTCTGGGACTTTAGGAAAGGCTTGGAAAAATAAGCTGTGAAACTTCCATGCTTCCCTGATGGAGAAGAAGTTGAAGGGAATTGAAAAGTCAGCGCAAAAGCAAGGGAAACTCTGACCAGTTACAAAATTACTCACTCTGCAGTATGGAGGTTTTTACATTTGATGACAAATTTAATTAACCAAAAATACTGAATGAAAATTCTACAGAAAGCAATGTCAGTAAAAGTATGGAGTCCTTACTCATGTAAAAGAAAATAATGAGAAATTAGTAAAGTTTAAGGAAGATCCTATAAATAGGTGAATTTTATAACATATGGAATATGAAAAAGTATTTCAAATATCTTGTAAAGGAGATCTTAAAATCATTCTGAAGATGCAGGACTGCTAGCATTTGCATAGCAAACCTCAAGCACTCCTCAGAAGAGAAATGAGATCATTTTAATATCCTCATTACTGTTTATGAGCTGGACCTTTGTTTTAAAAATTAGTTCTAAAGGGCTCAGAGGATCTTGAAGCTCAGATTTTAAAGTGGCTCTCCCCAGATTGACACATATTCATTATGTGACACCTACTCTGCTTGACCTAGAGTTGCTCTTGACCCTCAGGAGACTGACTTGAAAGGCACAGGAGTGAAGGAAATGCCACATACAGCTTATTGAGTGTCACCAATCATGCAAGGTGTGTGATAGCACGGAACTTGCTACAGGTCTGCCAAAGGACAAACAGGATGGTGAGGACTGATTCTAGCAGAAAACCCAGCCTACTTAATCGTGGACATTTGATATCATTAACTGTTACTTTATGGAGTTGAGGCTGTTTAAAGGCTCAGTTTTCTACATTTTGATTTTCCTGTATATATTCTATCCATCCATTAGCCAGTTCAGTATGTCTTACACTGTGTGTGTGTGTGTGTGTGTATTTGTTGTGGGGATTTATACACTCAAACACACAGACACACACACACACTGATGTACACCCACACACATCTAAATAAGTACAGATAGCTATCAGTACCTTTCACCACCAAGCACTTCAAAATAATGAAAAGCACACTTTGTATGTTTTTTGAAGTAAAATTTATACACTGCATGATGCTTTAATTTCTTTTTAAAAATATTAAAGTTACTGTCTTGATAGTTGAGATTTTCCTGGTTTATGCTTCTAGTGACTTTACCCAGTCTTTGTTTTTGAATATGTGTTCTTGACTTTTTAGTTTTAGTGCTTTTATTTTCTCCAAGATTGTTGTTAAGAAGCTTGTTTATGGTTCAAGCTCTCTCACCTGGGCATTTTGTGTTAAGAATTACTGAGTATGGTTGGTGACCACTATCTACTGCAGCTGGGTGCTGAGTTCCCTCCGAGATGCTATGAAGGAAGTCCCAGGTTCCAATTGTGATACCAGTGTGAACCTTCTAAATCTGCTCTATGTGCTTGGATCTCTGAAGACTACTTCATTTGAAAATAGTTTCCAAGTTAAGAAAGTGATTTTACTATCATGGAACCAGGACTTATTCTAATTTTCTTTTCCAGTGCTTTCAACCAGCCCTACTGAGGAATCAAGCGAGAGCAGAGGCTCATCACATTGTTTGTGAGTCGTCCCCAGAGACACCACTTTCTTTTCAGGAAAGTTATCTAAGAGGTCCATGATCTACGGCTATAATCACCCATTTCTATGTCCCAAAGCTCTGGATGTGGGTGGTGGAAGGCACATTTTCTGCCACAGTGGCTCATTTATCAATTTGTTTTGTTATCAGAGCTCATGTAATTTTTTCATCTATTGCCTTCTCCACTAGTTCCTTCAAGACTCAAATCCTGACTTGTTCTGCTTCGGACACAAAGTCCCCTGGTTCCGCCCTACTTGCTTGTGCTGTATACTTCAGTCCAGAGCATCAAGTCCATGGCCTGCCACCCACTGGGACTCATCACGGCCAGCCTGCTCATTGTTTGGGCTGACAGTGAGAAGCTGCCTCAAGTGGACAGTGGACTGTGGTTAGAAATTATAGAATTATATTTAAAAACATGTTGGTTAGACCTTATACATATTTAGGAATATATATGTTTGTACAAATACATATATGCATGCAATAGAATGAATTTGAAGAAGAATGGGAAGAGGCAAATGGGAGGGTTTCGATGGAGGAAAGGGAAGGGAGAAGTGTCATCAAACTACAATTTCAAAAACTTCAAAACCATTGCAAAAATAAACCAAACCAAAACAAAACCAAAGCCTTGGCATGATAGTATATGCCTATAATCTCAGTACTTGAAGGTAGAGGAAGATTACACATTAAATATCAGTCTGGGTTGTATGAAATCTCGTCTCAATGACTTCAACACAACTGAACACAGCACAAAACAATGCTACAAACGAACAATCAACAAACAAGAGAAGACAGACAGACAGACAGCTGGCTAAGCAGTTAGGTAAAGGCACTTTCCTTGAAAGGCTGATGACCCAAGCTCCATCTCCAGAACTCAGCAGTGTAAATGTGACTGGGAAGGGCTGGCTGCACAGAGCTGTCTTCTCACTTTTCCATGTGCTGCGCCACCGGCATGGCTATGCTCATCCCACCGCCACAAGCCCCACTACAAATAAAAAGATAAAAAGCGAAGAGAACATCTGGGTATAGACTTCAGCACTAAGCACGTCAGTCCCCACACAGCACTCACTCATTGCATGCCTCTGTGTGGACTGAATTCTATGCTTGTGGTCCCTACCACAAGCACGCGCTCGGTCCTGTGAGCATAGGTCGTCCTGTGCCTTATGGAGCCTCGAGGCTCTGTGACGAGTGCAGAGTTAATGTTCTGGAACCTGCGGTGCTGTGCTGTGGTAGTGACACTATAGCTCTATGCTTTTTCATACAAAATAATTTCTTAAAAGTTCACAGAGGTCTGGACACTCAGGATTATCCATTAAAATATGCCAGGGGTATAGTTTAATAATAGAGTGTGTGTTAGGCATGTTCAAGACTATAGGTGTGATCTGCAGGACACACACACACACACAC
>LOEQ01006488.1:45369-67074 GCA_001685075.1 Bramus lutescens | reverse complement strand
GTGCTCCAGTGTGGGTCTCTGTCTCTGTCTCTATCCATCGCCAGCTGAAGGTTCTATGGTGATATGCAAGATATTCATCAACTGGCCCCATCCTAATTTCTAATTTTATGAGAACAAGTAACATGCTCTTTGCAAAGCATCTGCAGTTTAATCTCTCTGTTATTCAGGTTAGCTGTCCCCAGATTCTCCCGGCAATTTGAAGTTAATAAAGAGAAATGCTAGCAATGCTAGCAATGGCGATGAAAGAATTAAAGTGGAGTCAGCTGTCAGTTAGCTTGGCAAACTGCGCTTGACACCTGTATGGAAATTGTTTAGTCTACTTGGTGTCTTTGGCCCCTCTGACTTTTAGGGTGGTTGTCTTAGAAGAGTAGCAGACGCTTATAAGACTGTGTATGTCTTGAAGCCCCTGTTCCTATTAAAGGATTAGTGAGTTCTATGAATCCCCGTGGGCAGAGCTGCTCTGACTCATGTCAGCCTTGATAGAAGCTTGTGATAAACAGGGTGAAGGAGGAAGGGATGTAGATTTTAGCGTTTCCCAGAATTAGCTGGAGTGAGGGATGACTTACAGTGTGCAGTAACCAGAGGTACCAAGATCAAAGGCAACAGCCATCCATGCAGGAAGTGTGCACTGTTGGGAAGAAAGGGGAAAGCAGATGTGGAAATCAAAGAACACTGAAGGACGTTTAGTAAATGGCTCAAAATGGGCCACGTGGGACATTTTCATAGGAAAAGTCAAGGGGAACCGTGACAGGTTTGGGGGCTGAGTTGGCTTCCTTTTTCTCGTCTCTTCTTATGCTCTGTGCTGGTCTTGTACTCTCCCAGCTCCCCAAAGGTGCAGCAATTAATTGACAAAACCACAAGAGGCCCCTGGGTAGATGGCGACTTCCACCACTGCTTCTTCCTCCTCCATCAGTCTGGCTGGGGGCAGCTGTGGTGGAAACAGAGAGTGCTTTAAAAATAAAATTAAAAACATAATAATAATCCAGTCATCCTTACAAGAAAGTCTACAATGCAATGCAATGGAGCTGTAACCCAGACAGTTCCTGTCACCCAGCTCCTCCAGCTTAGCTGGAAGTGGGTGGTACCCTCTTTTGTATTTCCTGCTTCACTACCACTTCATCCCTCCCTTGCCTCTGACGATGCAGGCACTGGAAGGTAGAGGAGCCTGGTTTCTTAGCCACGCACACCTGACACTGGATCCCAGCTCCCCCATTGGTTAGCCATATGACCTTGAACCCAGTAGTCATAGGTGACTCTCCGTGTCTCTGTGTCCACATGTTGTCTTTGCAGCTGTGCAGTGGGGACTAGAAGCAAGTAGGGGACACTGGTGTGGTGTCAGAAGACAGCGGCAGAACTTGGGGAAGGGAGATACGCACTGAAAGCCTCAGTTTTTCCTTCTGTAAATAGCAACGGTGCTGCTTCTTTCCTTACAGGTTCACTGGGTGGATAAAGAGAGTGACAGTGTGGCCCTGTATCAGCTCCAGGGTCAGACTGCAGGTTTCAATCCTGTCTCTATCCTCACCCAGTCTTGGATTTTGCGCACAGTGTTTATTATCTCAAAGCTTCTGACTTCCAGTCTGTGGGGTGAGGCTAATGAAAGAATGTGACTCTTAGTTTACTGGGATTAAATTGGGTTCTGTATTTTTCTATGTACTTGTCTGTTTGGGTAAGTGCGTGATTATAGGCACACATGTGCCATAGCACACATGCAAAGGTCAGAAGACAGATTGCTTGTAGGAATAAGGTTTCTTCTTCTACCACTTGGGTCTCAGGAGAGAGCTGAGGTTGCCAGTCTTAGTGGCAAGCACCTTTACCTACTGAGCTCTCTGCTAGACCTAAACTAGGTTTCTCCTCATTTTGTAAAGAACAATTGCCTGTTCAGTAAAATTAAAAAAGGAAAGATAATAAATAAAATACATTTCCAAAGTAAGTCATACATAACCAAAATGTTTGATGTTAGTATTGTAGCTTGTAGCAAAAATGACTAGAGGACTTAAAAATAAACACATATGAAAAATTAAAAACAACCTGGGAGGTGCTGGGGCCAAACCCCGGGCCCCCCCTCCCCACTTCAGTAGCAAGGGCAAGGCTTCTGCAGACAGGTTGCCCCAACACTTCCTATCAGACCTCGCAATCTACAAGTTCTACTCCACTTTCAAACCCACCCTTCCGCCCCCACTCCCCCTGTAACCTCAGCAGCTCCCTGAGACAAAGACTGTCTGCACAGAGTGGACCAAGAGGTAAGTGTCCAGCCTCTCAGCTGGATAGCCCAGTCTCTAAGCCTTAGGCCCCGTGGGAAAACCCTAAGTCCCTCCCCCACCCACCTCAGTTACCAGGACAGCTACAGGCAGGCTGCTCCAGCACCCCTCCATCAGACCCATTCCACCGTCAGATCTCAGTGGCTCCCTAAGACACAGACACTGACAGCAATGATCAGATGAAGAGACAGAGACACTGCCTGTACC
This sequence comes from Bramus lutescens, assembly GCA_001685075.1. NCBI lineage: Eukaryota > Metazoa > Chordata > Mammalia > Rodentia > Cricetidae > Bramus > Bramus lutescens. The sequence continues at coordinate 64,609 of LOEQ01006488.1, read as the reverse complement.
AGTTGGAGTAAGAGATAGGTAGATGCCAATGCAAGAATACATTCCACAACCTAAAGAGAAATATGGAACCACTAGGACCTTATAGTCCTACAACAGAAATACCTAAACATCCCAGTCCAGAAAAAGCAGAAGTAAATGACCTTAAAAGTAACTTCATGAAGATGATAGACACTTAAAGAGGAAATAAAAATTCCTTTAAAGAATGGAGGAAAAGACAAACAATAAATTGGAAGAAATCAATAAATCTCTTAAAGAAAGCCAACAAAAGGCAATCAAAAGGCAATTAAACAGGTAAAGGAAACAGTTCAAGACTTGAAAATTGAAACAGAGACAATAAAGAAAACACAAACCAAGGGAATTCTGGAAATGAAAACTCTGGGTAAATGAAGATTCAGGCATAACCAACAGAATGCAAGAGATGGAAGAGAGACTCTCAGGTGTTGAAGATATGATAAAAGAAATAGATTCATCAGTCAAAAAAAAACATAAAGCAAACAAAGACATAACACAAAATGTCCAGGAAATCTGGGACAGCATGAAAAGAGCAAACCTAAGAATAATAGAGATAGAAAAAGGCACAGAAAAGATACTCAACAAAATCATAGAAGAAAACTTTCCCAAAGAAGGAAATGCCTATGAAGATATGAGAAGCTTACAGAACACCAAGTAGACTGGATCCCCTAAAACAGTTTCCTAACCACATAATAATCAAAACACAAAATATATAGAATAAAGAAAGAATGTTAAGAGCTGCAAAGAAAAAAGACAAGTAACATATAAAGGCAAACCCATCAGAATAATACCAACTTCTCAATGGAGTATCTGATAGCTAGAATGTCCTGGACAGATGTTATGCAGACACTAAGATATCATGGATGCCAACTCAGACTACTATACCCAGCAAAACTTTCTATCACCATAGATGGAGAAAACAAGATATTCCATGACAAAACCAGATTTAAACAAAACCTATCTACAAATCCAGCCCTACAGAAAACAATAGAAGGAAAAGTCCAACCCAAAGAAGTAAGCTGCACCCACAAAAACACAGGCAATCCCGCACCAGCAAATCATGGAAAAGGGAAACACACACAATACCACCAAAAAAAATAACAGAAATCAACAATCACTGTTCACTAATGTCCCCTAATATCAATGGACTCAACTCGCTTATAATAAGACACAGACTAACAGAATAAATATGAAAATAGGATCCATTCTTCCACTGCATGCAAGAAACACACATCATCTTCAAATACAGACATTTCCTAAGAGTAAAGGGTTGTGAAAAAATCTTTTCTATCAAATGGATCTAAGAAGCAAGCTGGTGTAGCTATCCTAATATCAAACAAATTAGACTTCAAACTAAAGGTAATCAAAAGAGATGAAGAAGGACATTTCATATTCACCACAAGAAAAAATTCATCAAGATGAAATTCTCAATCCTGAACATACAAGGGCACCCACATTTGTAAAAGAAACATTACTAGAGATTAAATTGCATATCAAACCCCACATGCTAATTATGGGATATTTCAGCACCCCACTCTCACCAATGGGCAGGTCTGTCAGACAAAATTAAGAGAAACAAAAGAACTATCAGAAGTTAGTACTCAAATGGGATTAATAGATGTCCATAGAAGAACATTCTACCTAAACACACACACACACACACACACACACACACACACACCCCTTCTTCTCAGCAAGCACTTCATGGAACCTTCTCTAAAATTGACTACATACTCGATAGCAAAGCAAACTTCAACAGATACAAAAAATTGCAAGAACTCCTTGTATCTTATTGGCTCACCATGGCTTAATGTTAGAATTGAGCAACAATGCAAATTCCAGAAAGCATATAAACTCACTGAAACTGAACAATGCTCAACTGAACCATCCCTGGGTCAAAGAAGAAATAAATAAAGAAATTAAAGACTTCTTAGAATCCAAGGAAAATGAAGGTACAACATACCCAAACTTATGGGACACAATAAAGGCTATAGTAAGAGGAAAGTTCATAGCACTAAATGCCTGTATAAAGATGTTGGAGAAACCTCACACTAACAAATTAACATAACACCTGAATGCTCTAGAAGCAAACTCACCCAGGGGTTGAGGGCTGAAATCAATAAGATAAAAACAAAGAGAACAATACAAAGAATCGATGAAACAAAGAGTTGATTCTTCAAAAAAATCAACAAGGTAGACAAACCCTTATTTAAACTTACCAAAAGGCAGAAAGAGAATATCCAAATTAACAAAATCTGAATGAAAATGCGGACATAACAACAGATGATAAAGAAATCCAGTGAATCATCAGGTCATACTTCAAACAACTTGTACTCCACAAAATTGGAAAATGTAAAAGAAATGAACAACTTTCTTGATAGGTTCCATAAGCCAAAATTAGATAAAGAACAGATAATTTAAATAGACTTAAATAGGAAATAGAAATAGTCATCAAAAGTTTCCCAACCAAAAGAATCTCAGGACTTTCATCACAGAATTCTACCAGAATTTCAAAGAAGAGCTAATTCCAATACTTTTCAAATTGTTCCACACAATAGAAACAGAAGGAACATTGCCAAATTCCTTTTATGAAGCTACAGTTTCTCTGATATCCAAACCACACAAAGATGCAAAAAAGAAAGAGAACTGCAGACCAATTTCCCTTATGAACAATGATGTAACTATACTCATTAAATACTGGCAAAACAAATGCAGAACACATCAAAAAAAGTCATCCACCAATATAAAATGGCTGAAAGACACTTAAGGAAGTGCTCAATATCCTTTACCATCAGAAAAATGCAAATCAAAACAATTCTGAGATTCCATCTTATATCTGTCAGAATGGCCAAGATCAAAAACACTGATGACAACTTATGCTGGAGAGGGTGTAGGGTAAAGGGAACGCTCCTGCATTGCTGGTGGGAATGCAAGCTGGTATAGCTTCTTTGGATGTCAGTGTGGCAATTTCTCAGAAAATTAGGAATTAACCTTCCTCAAGACACAGTAATACCATTGTTTGGCATGTACCCAAAGGATGTTCAATTGTACCACAAGGACATGTGCTCAACTATGTTAATAGCAGCATTGTTTTTCATGGCCTAAACATGGAAACAACCTAAACACCCCTAGACCAAAGAAAGGATAAAGAAAATGTGGTACATTTAAACAATGGAATACTAAAACAGCGTTAAAAAAAATAATGACATCTTAAAATTTGCAGGCAAATGGATGGATCTAGAAACAAAACTTATTGAGTGAGGTAATCCAGACCCAGAAAGACAAATATAATATGTATTCACTCACAAGTGGATTTTAGACATAAAGCAAATTAAAACCAGCCTGTAATTCACAACCCCAGAGAACCTAGATGGCAAAGAAGACCCTAAGAGAGACATACATAGATCTAATCTAAATGGGAAGTAGAAAAAGACAAATCTCCTGTGTAAATTGGGAGCATGGGAATCTTAGAAGAGGGTATAAGGGAAGGGGGGAGGAAGGGAGTGGAGCAGAGAAAAAATATAGCTCAATAAAAATAATAAAAAATTAAAAAATAAAGGATAATTATGTTTCAATAAAAAAATTATCTACCATGACCAAGTAGGCTTTATGCCAGAGATACAGGGTTATTTCAACATATGGAAATCTGTCAATGTAATCCACCATATAAACAAACTGAAAGAAAAAAAAGACATAATCATCTCATTAGATGCTAAAATGCCTTCAACAACATCCAACACTTCTTCATGATAAAAGTCTTGGAGAGATTAGGAATACAAGGAACATCTCTAAACATAGTAAAAGCAATTTACAGCAAACCAACAGACAACATCAAATTAAATGGAGAGAAACTCAAAGGGATTCCACTAAAATCATGAACAAGACAAGACTGTCTACTCTGTTCATATCTATTCAATATAGTAATTGAAATTCTAGATAGAACAATAAGAAAACAAAAGGAGATCAAAGGGATACAAATTGGAAAGGAAAAAGTCAAACTATTGCTATTCACAGATGATATGATCGTATACATAAGTGACCCCAAGAACTCTACCTGGGAACTCCTATAGCTGATAAACACCTTTAGTAATGTGGCAACGTACAAGATTAACTAAAAAATAAAATTAGTAGTTCTCCTAATATACAAAATATAAATAGGCCGAGAAAGTAATCAGAGAAATATCACCCTTTACGATGCCATAAATATAAAATATCTTGGGGCAGCTCTAACTAAACAAGCGAAAGGCCTATATGACAAGAACCTTAAGTCTGTAAAGAAAGAAACTGAAGAAGATATCAGAAAGTGGAAAGATCACCCATGTTCTTGGGTAGGTAGGATCAACATTTTAAAAAAATGGGGATTTTACCAAAAGCAATCTACAAATTCATTGCAATCCCCATCAAAATACCAACACAATTCTTCACAGATCTTGAAAGAACAATACTCAAATTCATATGGAAAAGCAGAAAAAAACCCAAAACAAAAACCTAAAACAATCCTGTACAATAAAAGAACTTCCAGAGGCATAACCACCCCTGACTCCAAACTCTACTATAGACCTATAGTAGTAAAAACAACTTGGTATTGGCATAAAAACAGACAGATGAACCAATGGAATCAATTCAAAGACCCTAACATTAATTCACACACCTATGAACATCTGAGTTTTGACAAAGAAGCCAAAATGTTACAAGGAAAAAAAAGGAAAGCATCTTAAGCAAATGGTGTTGGCATAATTGGATGTCAACATGGAGAAGACTGCAGTAAATCCATATCTATCTCCATGTACAAAATTCAAGTTCAAATGGATCAAGGACCTCAATATAAATCCAGTTGCAATGAGCCTGATAGAAGAGAAAGTGGGAAGTAGCCTTGAACGCATTGGCACAGGAGACCACTTCCTAAATATAACACCACTAGCATTGACACTGAGAACAACAGTCAATAAATAGGATCTCTGGAAACTGAAAAGCTTCTTTAAGGCAAAGGACATGGTAAATAAGACAAACCATCAGCCTACAGAATGGGAAAAGATCTTCACCAACTCTACATTTGTCAGAGGGTTGATTTCCAAAATATATAATGAATTCAAGAAACTAAACATCAAAAAAAATAATCCAACTAAAAATGGGGTGTGGAGCTGAACAGAATTCTCAGCAGAAGTATTTCAAGAGGCTGAAAGACATTAAAGGAATTGATCAACATCCTTAATCATCAGGGAAATGTAAATCAAAATGATTCTGAGATACCATCTTGTGTCTGTCAGAATGGCTAAGATCAAAAGTACTGAGGACAGCTTTTGTTAGAGAAGATGTGGAGTAAGGGGAACACCCCTCCACTGCTGGTAGGAGTGCAAACTTGTACAGCCACTTTTCAAAACAGTGTGGCAGTTTCTCAGAAAATGGTGAATCAATCTACATCAAGACTCAGCAATACCACTCCTGGGCATATACCCAAAGGATACTCAATCATATCAGAGGACACTTGCTCAACAATATTTATAGCACCATTATTTATAATACCCAGAACCTGGAAACAAGCTAGATGTCCCTCAACCAAAGAATGGATAAAGAACATGTGGTACATTTAGACAATGGAGCATTACTGAGCGGTAAAAACAATGACATCATGAAATATGCAGGGAAATGGATGGAACTCAAAAAAAAAAACATGCTCAGTGAGGTTACCCAGACTCAGAAAGACAAACAGGGTATGTACTCACTTCTAAGTGGATATTAGATGTAAAGCAAAGGATAAGCAGATTACAATCCGCAGTTTCAAAGAAGCTAGATAACAAGGAGGACACTAAGAGGGATATATGGATCTCACAGGGAAAGGGAATTAGATGAGAAATAATCTCACCAAGGCAGGAGGTGAAGGGGGAGGAGATGGGAGATGAGAATGGGAGGAAACGGGATGGTGGAGGGGGGAGAGTGATAGAATGGGAGGACAATGAAGGGGAGATCTTGATAGACAGAGCCACTATGGGGTTAGGAAATTCCCAAGAATCCACAGGGATGACCCCAGCTAAGACGCCTAGCAAGAGTGGAGAGGGAGACCAAACTGGCCTTCCCCTGTAATCAGATGTAGCTAGTTATCCAGTTTAATCAACAGCTTTTGCTTTCAAAATAGAGATGTCTGATTGTAAAATTGCTGAGTATCTCTGGGCATTTATGTTTATAGAGGCTAGTGTGAACTGATTTTCAGGGTTTGTACTCATGCTCTATTCAAGAATGAAGCTGGGAGTGTTCTCCAGCCACAGTGCTCCATATGTGTATGTCTGGGACGTTATGTAGTTGAAATAACACAGCTGCACTTATTAAACTGTAAGAACACACACACATACACACACAGCATTTAGATAGATCCCTCAGGATGTTTATTTGAATGGGTTATGGTATGGTCACCTAAGTATATCTTTGCTTAGTTTATCAAACTCTTGTGTTGTTGGGTGAGGTAACACTCTACCCTAGATCTGTAATAGTCCTTCCGTAGCACTATAGCATGATTCTTAATCCTTTCTCTTCTGGTATCAGACATGAAAATAGCCACAGCTGCCCATATAAGTCTTATGTGAATGGGATAAGATGAGAACCAGTGATCACAAAGCAAAACACTGTTTGCAATATGTAAATTGCAATATGTTTACTATATGTAAAACCATTTAATGAGTTGGGTATTGGGTTGCTATAAATTGATCAGTTTTCTTTCTGTTTCCTAACTACTGCTGTATAAAAGAGACAATGCTGGGTTTGTTTACTTCATCTTAATTGTAAGTAAGAAGCATATTAATTGGCATATAGTAATTAACTCATGTTTGAAAAAGTCATGTCAAATGAATGGACTCTACTTAAACCTCAGTAACAGTGAAAGAGTAGGCAGCAGGCACTGCAGAAAGCTTTTGTTTTTATCATCATGACAAACTTGGTCTTGTCATCCGTGGTACCCTCTACCATGTTCAACCCATTGTCAACAATTCTTCATTTTTCAACCAGTTCTACTGATGTCGTTATTCCACCCTGATGCCCAGTATCCTGAGTACCCCCTGCATCATTCCTCAGCCTTTTGGCCATGATCAGGTATAGTATCTCTTCTTACCAGTTTTATATTTGGCACATTCTCTACCCAAATGCCATACTCAGGCTTATAAATTGCAACCAGTCATTCTGGCAAAGCAAATCAGATCAAGTCAGTTTTTTTTCCTTGGAACCTAGTGATGACCTCCCAGTCTTCTGTGATGACCCAGAGATTTTGTAGTTTGAGACTACATTTCTTTTATATTTTTGCTCTCTTTCTCATCTTAGTGCCCCATCCTCCCCCCTTAGCCAAATCCTTTCTCAGTGCTCTGGTTTTCTTGTACTTCCTTATGCTTGCTAGTACTTCCCGGGTGGCCTGACTTTACAGTGTGTTATTTTTATATTCTCTTTTTCTGCTCAGATTTCATGCTTACTTCCTTCATTTAGTGTTAAACTGTCACTCCTGTGGCCACTCTCTCTAAAACAACTTCTTCCCCTCTAACTCATTGCTTTATTTTCATTTTTATCTCTTGCCTTTAAATATCTTAGTTTTTATCATTCATCTTTCCATTAAAATGTAAACCCCGTGATCAGTGGAAGTTGGCCAGATTTCTTCGCCGTTATTTCCCAGGATGCTCAAGGGATGCATTTTAGGCTTTCTTAAATATCTGTCATGTAAATGAACGAACCTAAGTCTACGAAACACTTGCTGTCATGCAATACGATTTAAATGATCCTTTAGTCTTAAGCCTTGGCCTCCACAGTATCTTCACATCCACAGTGCTCCATCTTGGAAAGGGAGTAAGTGCACAAGAACTTAAGTCTTCCTGGAAGAAGAAAAGAAACTCATTTGAGTTTCAATAGTACTATTCGGACAAACTGAGGATCATTGGGGGAAAGAGTATGTCAAGGGCCTACAATCTAAGTCCATAAGGAGAAAGGGGCAGGTCTCTAATTCTGGGTGTTGATGAAGAAAAGCTGGTGAGGATCTAGCCTGGGACAGCGACTAGTAGCTTTCTTCCAGCCATCTTATGTAACTGCTGTGCTTAGGGGAACATATCTGAACTTAGGTGAGGTAGATACTGTAACCTGTGAGTGCCAAACAAGCTCTTGGGTGGCCTGGAGAATCAACCAGGACAGACACTCATCAGATGAGGCAGGGGTTGAGGCAATGGAAACCAAAGAAAGTAAACGGTTCAATTCTTTGATAATTAGAAACAGGACTGAATCCTTTGGAACAAGTAAGCACTGAAGTTATTTGGAAAGTTTGTGCGGGAAAATCTTAAGTGATGATGAAATGGACGTGGTTTTATCTTTGCTTTTCTTTTCTCCAATAACTACCGCCAAATATCTCAAATATTAGAATCAGTTGTACCTGCCGGTGCATTAGAAATCTTTGTAACCTTTCATTGTCTTAGTCTTCCTGCATTTTGATCTATAAACCAATTTAATCCTTTTGAAGGCCAACAGAATACAAGTTCAACACCTGATAATTCAAGCAAATTTTCCATTTTATGATTCTTTTCCCCTCTGACTCATGCAGAAAGTCATCATCAAAGAGAAATATCTAATTCTAGGCCTCACAAAATAGCTTGAATGTCACGTATTTTTCTGATGTTTTTTGGTATGGATTTCCATGTTTATTACAAACAGCAACTTCTACTAGCCACGAAACATTTTATTATGTCACCAACCAAAGCTGCTTAGAGATGGATAACGTCTCCATCAATGCAGAATTACAGCCGCCATAATCGAAACACTGTTTATTGTTGGCAATAAATCTTGAAGTCTTGATTTAATAATTTCAGAGGTGTGAAGAAAAATGGGTTTTCATATAGTTCTTAATGTGGAGACCCACAGTTAATGGCTCATTAGATGGGATAATGTCAGCCTGCTAGGGCAGACTATCCTGAATGAAAGCCCTCTATAGAAACAACAAGGTTATGTCTGTGTGTTTCAACAGAGGAGGTCATTGACAAGTACGTTGGAAACTCTGACCATTTTGTTGCTAGATTGTGGTCAGCTGGTGGCATCTGATAATTCATGTGACCCTCTAGGCCTCCTGTCTCACCCATAAGTCTCTGCTATTAGACAGTTGTAGTATGAATAAAGCAAAGGTTTGCTATACATTGTGGAATGATAAAAATAAGTACAAGATTTTGCATCAGTAAAAAGCAAAGAGAGAAAGACATTATAAAATTGCATTTGGTCACGAGTTTTGAAAAGACAGATGCATGGATTATGAAACATGATTGTTCAGCTATGTCTGAAAGATAGACTAGAAAGGCATTCCGTATGTTTTAGAAAAACCTAGCTATTGGCAGAGAACAATAAGCTTGGTAGCTTCATCAGTTATACCCTCGAGGTAATTAGTCTCACCTTCTAATCCTGCTTTTAATCCAGCTTCCAAATTCTACCTCTGTTTCTAGTTTAATGCCTCCTTCATATTTATCAGTTCCGATAAACTTAGAAATTTATCGGTTTTATCTCATTTGATTACTCTGTTCAAAGTTTGTCCCATAATGAAATCATTATTTAAATGATTAGCATCAATTATCAGCAACATAGCAATTAATAGATTGTTTAACTATGTCCAAAATGCAGAAATGAAGGGGAGTTCATTCAGGTGAATTTTTGTTAAAGGAAGCAGTGAAGAGATAAGCTAAACTGAATGGGGCAATGGGGGATGGTGCCAGGGTCTGGCATAACCTCTAATGCCCCAAACCTATCCACTCCCTTGTTGATTTCATCATTTATACACAATTCGCTTTATAACAAAGCAGGGTTGAGTTCCAAAGGCTTATAAACTATGTCCTCTGTCTAATGGTCTATTATATAGTAGTTGAAGCGAACCCATGAATCAAGGAAGGTAGCAGGAGATTTTGCTCGTCTAGATACATTGGAAAATAAAATAAAAATGTGCTTTTCAAAATAAATTAGCTGTTTAACAGACACCAATAAAACCCATTGGGAGTGGAACCCAGAGTGATGGCTCAGTGGTTAACAGCATTTACTACTCTTGTGTATTACCCATGTTCAGATTTCAGCACCTGTGTGGAGGTTTACAATCACCTTGAACGCAGTTCTAGGGAGCCCAATGCCCTCTTACGACCTCCACAAGCACGGTGCACGCACGTGGTGCATATACGTATATCAAAGAGCAGTCGTCTATACACACAAACTAGAAATTAGCAAATCATGTAAATGTCAAAGGTAGATAGTCCCAGTCCTGTGCCTCAAAGTTTTAGTTGTGTTTAAGTTTGAAAATATCAAAATTAAGTTGAATATTACAGAGCTGCCTAACAAAGAAGTGCTGAATATCAATTTCAATTTCATCCTTTCTCTCTGAATTATGTTCTAGTTATGTAGACATTGATCATAGATTAGGACGTAAGATGCTGTGCTTTTTTTTTTTTTGAGATAGGGTTCTCTGTATAACAGCCCTAGTTGTCCTGGAACTAGTTCTGTAGACCAGTCTGGCCTCAACCTCATAGGTGTCCACTTGCCTCTGCCTCCCGGGTATGTATTTGCACTGCCCAGCCAAGATTCTGTATTTTGAACAATCTCCTCAGAGATGCCAACCTTGTAAGCAGTCCATGCTATTTCCTGCCAGAGGAGGATCTGAATCTACTCCTACATACTGATGCCCAGCAAGCACGACATGACACAGACATTTATACAATGAATTTTGTGTTTACCGTCTAGATATTGGACTTGGTGGGATGTTAAAGGCTGGAAAATAGCTTCAAAAACAGCTGTATTTAAATTTTTGAGAAAGGAGAGACTGCGGTAGTGAGAGAGGAGAAGCCAAAGGTACCTTTAAGTTCTTCCCTGAAGATAAAGGTACTTGTAGTCCACATTTACAGTCTGCATCAGATCCAACTGTTTCTGTTGTTGGCATTTCCTAAGACACCTTTTTCTCCATTGTGCAGCATGGCTTTCAGTCTGATGAGTGTGAAGTTACTTCATTTCATGCATCAGTGTACCTGGATATGTGAGTCACCTGTCCTTGCTATTTGGTAGAGCACTAAAACAATGCTATTTCAGTAAATATTTATTGACTAGGCAAATGATACATGACTGACCTGCCAATGAATATATGAAGCTAATTCAGGCTTAGGGGCTTCTGAATGCCAAGGATGTTATTAGCATGCAGAATAACATGCGATTTAAATTATTTTCAGAGAGAAGTTTAAATTCTAGCTTGCCAGAATCTCTATACAGGCAAATTGATACTTACCATTAAGTCAAGAATTCACATTTATGATAGACCATGTTTGCCACTGCATGTCATGTATCTCTGGGCATATTGCTTTTCTCTTAAACAAAAACATACTCACAATACATATGTGTGTGCATATATACAAACCACACATGTACAAATCTCTTCAAGAGAACCTGCATTTGTGCAGATAACTAGTGGTTATCAATAGACTCTGGGAAAGATGAAGACTGGGACACATGCCAACTCTTTCTATGTCTATCCCTGCAACACTGAAACTGCTCTACCCTTGGTCCCTGGGTAATCCTGTTCTTGCTAAGCATACGGAGCACCTCTGAGGGTTGATCCAAGGCAATATGGGCCTAGCAGTTATTCGAGCTAACCACTCTTTTCTTGAATGTCTCTCCTCGGTTCCTTCCTGGGATAAACACTCCTACTTTTTCCCCTTTTCTTCCTGCTGCCTTCTCATTGGTTCTTCCTTTGCTGTCCTTGTTTGTTCTCATTTTTGTTTCCTTTTCCTCCCTTGATCTCAATCTACACAGCTTCATCCCTCTGGGCACCCTCATTTCACCTCAAGGTTTCAAGCATAATTTGCTCTGTCTTCACATGCAAATTTATCTCAAGATTTAGTCAATACTGCATTTTAAATTTCTAAAATGAAACAAATACACACACAAGGAAAGATCGGTGTCAAAATCCTCCCAATAAAAAATGCATGCATGTATGATTGTGTGCCTGGAAAACACACATGTTCTAACTGGCTATAAAAATCCATGCAGACTCGTTTGAAGACCCACCCATCACCTCTCATAGCTTGCTCTTTCCTTTACCCTCCCTGAGATTTTCTCTGAACTTTGCCTCTGCTTCACTTTGGAAATAGCTGACAAGCACTTCTTTCTGGCCAGAAGAAGTTGTCATCAAATTTCTTACAAATTTCTCGCCATTCAGAAAGAGTTTATTCTTTGCCAAAGAATTCACCTTGGGGCCCTTTCAAATAACCAGCTCTCCAAGGAAATTTAGTATCTGATTCGGCTAATCAAAATTAGATTTACTCACATTTGGAAAACATATCTGCAGTTTTGCCTCACTGTGCACAGCTCATGTATCCTTGAAATATGTGCAAATCAGATCCTCATAAGTTGATTGATGGTTCCAATGCATGAATCAATTTGCTAAGGAAAACAAAAACACTTCTATAGTCAGTCACAGCGTTGAACATATTGGTTATGTAAATTTGGATTTCATGCATTAAATGTACTTATTTTGAAGGCATGTTTATGTGTACATCTCTAGAAGACAATGAGAAGGAGAGACCAACCCTAAAGAGGCTGCCAAGTGTGGCATGATGGTGGAACTGTGGGCTCCCATTGTCAACACAGTTCAAGTTTTGTTTTGTTTTGTTTTGGTGGGTGAGACTGAAAGTCAGAAAAGCAATGTGCATTTTATAATACCTGAAGTTTTGCTTCTCGCAGTCAAATGTCTCTTGAGTTTGCTTTGTCCTTGCTGCTTTTATCCACAAAGTTCACAGCAGAGTCTTGGGAGTGTATACTATGTCTCCCATTCCTACCCACTCGTCACCATTTTCTAAAATAGTACAGAGGTCAGCTCTTAGAGCCAAGGCTTTTTTTATTAGCTGAATCATTGACACAGAACCATCTGATATAATGAGAGAGAGAGAAGAGAAAGAGAGAGAGAGAGAGAGAGAGAACAGGAGGAGACAGAAGAAGGGAAGGAAAGGGAGAGAGTGAGCAGAGCGTGATGAGTGTTAGTTTTGTTTCTCTCTCTCGAATGTGTAACTTGGTTTAAATGTTAAACTTGAGGCCAGTTTAGTACTTATTCTGTCATAGTCTGAAGCTACTGTTCCAGCTTCTTCACACTCCCCCCCCAATCTGGTTGTTGAGACAGCACAAATCAGCTTGTTATAGAGCAGGGGCCTGGTCTTTGGACACAGGGGTTTCTTACCTGGAATTTTAAGGAGGTAGGTGAGACTCTAAGAGGCACTTAGCTGCCTCAGGATTCAGAGAACTCAGAGCCTGCCCTCTACTGCTGATGGTCTCTAGCCTTTTCCTACATCATGAACACCCCAGGCTCACATGGGCCAACAGATATGAACAACAGCCCCAGTGTTGATAACTTGGTGGCTACAGAAAGCCAGACACCAGGAAGCAACAAGATATTTCCCTTAGGGAGGCCTTGGCTGGGGGCTTCCCTCCCTTTCCTATGTCAACAAAACCTTCATTTCCTAACTGGCAAACCACAGAATAAGCCAAATTCCTCTTTTTTCACCTTGCCTTCTGGATGGAAAGAGCTCTATTAGACAGAATTTATATAGTCAGGTCGTGTTGATTTTACTCTCATTAATGGCTCCAATTCATAAAAAGTATTGGAAGAAAAATTTAACTGTCTGAAAAATAAGCAAATACACGAATTCTAGTTCATATTCCAGAAAGGCGAACAAACAAAGCCTGTGAGAAGGAGTGACCAAATGATGTTTCACCTCAACTGTGAATCCACTGCATGACAGCTACATCAGTGCCTGTACCCTGTGTGGTAGTCACCAAATCCACAGCTTATGTAAATGAACATTTACTTATGAAATAGCAAGTACTCTGAAATAATACAACATAGGCTGTTCAAAATTTTCAGTAGCATAGAACTAAAGTCTTTCTTTTCTTTTTTAGAAAGAATGGCATAATAGGACAAATTAATAAGCAAGTATATATATTCCATATTGTGTTTCACTAAAAATATATATACCCAACTGAACCAACTGTACACACACACACAGGGGACCAGTCTCAGCATTCTTCAGCTCTATCCGTTTTAAAGCACAGGAAATACTTGCTTATCTGGTACTCAGTACTGTAGCACAATTTTCTAGCTGACCATACACAAAGCCATCTCTCAAGCACTATGGCTCCCAGATTACTTTACCATTTCATATTTACCACTGCTCGTATTACAGCTCCACTTCCTTACGTCATCCACATTTTCTGCTTAAACCTATTTTCTTTGTGAAGTTTCATTTTCCAACACCCAGCAATTATTTTCTCCTCATTTGATTTCCCAGTCTATAATCTTCGTCATTCCATTAACACACCATTTTATATGGATTGCTATCATTTTTCTTGATATGAGCATAGATTTAACTTCCCCAAAGCAATATTCTAAACTCTATAAGACATGATTAAGACCTTCTGCTTCTCAGGAAGTTCTCATGGTCATTGTCTAGAGCAGGTACTGATCAGGCTGATGCACAGGAATGAGAAGGAGGCACAGAGGGAGTTTTATGCTCAGGCTGTGTCGGTCACTACCCTTCAGGGGCTAAAGACACAGCTAGGCTGGTAAGGTACTTGCCTCACATGCCCAGATCCATAGGTTTGATTCCTGGCTCTGAGCTCAATTCATAGCACAAAAAGTTGAGTCACCATCTTTGAAGTAGTAGGAAAAAAGTGAGTAACAAGAATAATCATTATTTTTTTTTAAAGATGGCAAAACAATAGAGGGGTGAATTTCCATTTGGTAGGTGAAAGAATTGCAGGCCAATTTATAGTTAATAAAGTGATGGCTGACAAGACATAATGGATAATCTTCTTATACTTTATTTTATTTTTTCATTCAAAATATTTTTTCACATAATATATTCTGATTGCAGGTTTCACTCCCTGATCTCCTCACAGATCCTCCCCACTTTTCCATTCATCCAAATCCATGCCCTTTTTTTCACTCTCTTTAGAAAACAAACAGGTCAACAAGCAACCATCTAGAATAAAACAAAGCAAACAGAGAAAGAAACAAAGGAAAAGCATGAGAAACAAAACACATGTAGTCCTCCTACCTCTGCCTCACACACACACACACACACACACACACACACAACTGAAACACAAAATTGGAAACCATAGTAAGATAAGCAAAAGGTAATAAGGTAAAAAGAAATTGCCAATCAAAGCATTAAGAGAAAAATCATACACAAAAATGCCATTCAGTTGGTTCTGTTTTGTCCATCTTCTGCTGGGCATGGAGCCTCCTTTAAATGTTGTTTCTATACCTAGTGAGACTCCATTGAAGAATGCTAACTTTTCCTTTGCAAGAGGTTATCACTTGGAAAAATCTTCTGGGTTAGGGGTGACAGCTTGTGTTCACTTCCCTTCTCCATACTGGGACCTCATCTGGCTTAGACCTATACAGGCCCTGTGCATGCTGCCATAGTCTCTGTGAGTTCATATGAGCATCAGCCCTGTTGTGTCTGGAAGGCACTGCATCTTTGGTGTCTTCCATGCAGTCCAAATTCTAATTTTTCTTAATAATAAAAAATTGGAGTCATCTATCAGGGGGTGAAAGCTGAAGGATCAGAGAGGCCGAGTGGACAGCAACTAGAGTTCTTACCTCTAACAATGCTCAGAGCAAAGGGATGATACTGTCCTCAGATTGCAATGATCTTTTGTCTCCTCCAGGCATATATTCCTCTCTCTGCCCAGCCATATCACTCCTGTCTTCACCTCTACGTAGTGATGGAATTAAAGGCATGTGATCCCAAGTGCTAGGAGAACTATGTGTGAGTTCTGTTTCTCCTTTTAGACTGGATCAATCTCGTGTAGCCCAGGGTGGCCTTGAACTAACAGAGATCCATCTCTTGCAGGAAGAAGCTTCTCTGATGATGGCTAAACAAGATACTGGTCTATGGGTGTAGCAGAATGTTATTAGGTATCATTTTAATGCTTTATTCTGTTAGCAGAACAGCATGTTGGTGGCCTATCTAGTCTCAGGTTCTTGGCCACCTAAGTAGTGTCAGACATGGATCCTGTCTCATGGAGTTAGCCTCAATTCTAATCAGGGAGTGGTTGGTTACTCCCACAGCTTTTGTGCCACCATTGCACCAGCATATCATGTCGGCAGGTTACCTTGCAGGCTGAAGGTGTTATAGCTTAGTTGGTGCTTATCTTTCTCCCTGCTAGCATGAAGAATACCTTTCATTACCATGAACACTAGTTAGGAGGGGCTCTAAGTAGACACCAACTTGACCTCTCCATGTTCAAAGAGATATGCAGGTGTGATATTCAGAAATATGACAATACCATCATCTTGTAGAGTGCAACCAATATCCTCAGCACTAGCCTGAGTTGTTCAGGGAGTTCTATGGGGTCTCTATGGCCAAAAGTGCAATTAGATGTAACCCATTTCCAACACTGGAGATTTTACTTGATGGAGGTCTCGTCAGAGCATTGTCTTCTCCATTATTTGGTGATTTCATTTATATTTCTTTGTATATTTCAAGTATCTGTATTAGGTTTCCATACAACTCTCAAATAGCCCCTAGTGTTAGCTATCTCTCACCATATTCCTCTCTTATATCCCATCTTCCCTTCACCATGATGGATAATATTGATTATCAACTTGGTTCCATTGAGAATGCATAGGAGGCTAGTAAAACACATCTCTGAGTGTGTCTGAGGGAGTCTCTAAAGAAATTAAAATATCAGGACTCTAATGTAATGGATAGATTGATTCATTAATGGAATAAAAATATGAAAACACTAATGAGAGGTGGTAGAAATGTGGAATATGGGATATAATTGGCCACTTGGAAGGGGTATCCTTGGGGTTCTTGTAACTACTGTCCTCTGATTATTGTCTGCCATGAGGAGAGTGCTTATCCCACTTTCTAGCATTCTGGACTGAAGCCTCAAAACTAAGCAAAATGAATTATTCAGACTGAGGGGTGTTTATGTTAGAAATTTTGTCACAGTGATACTAAATGGACAGACATACTTTGTGTGTGTTTAGATGAAAAGCAAGATATATGATATTAGAAAGGTTTGTATTTGGAGACATTTTGTGTAGCATATTCAGGGATTATCTTTATGGAAGGGAGGACACATACACAGAGACCTCAAGGAAGTGGGGAAAATAAATCACTTATTTAAGAAACAGAATTCCAGAAATAATACACAGTACGTACATCCGGTGGCATGGTGGGAATAGGCTTGTTGTACTTCAGAAATGGCTACAAGGCTATAGGCAGATACTGATCATTTGTTACCAGCTGCTCAGATCCAAGTAATCACACAGAAACTATATTAATTACAACACTGCTTGGCCAAAAGTTTAGGCATATTCCTGGCTAACTGATATATCTTAAATTAACCAATTTCTATTAATTTGTGAATCACCACGAGACTGTGGTCTACTGGGAAAGTTCTGGCTGGCAGCTGACAGCTGGTGGCTGGCAACTGGTGTCTTTCTCTTCTGGCAGCTACATGGCATCTCCTTGACTCTGCCTATTCTCTGTCTCTCTCTCTCTGTCTGTCTCTCTGTCTGTCTCTCTCTATCTCTCTCTCTCTGTCTCTCACTCTGTCTCTCTCTCTCTCTCTCTCTCTCTCTCTATATATANTATATATATATATATGTAATCTTCCATCCTGGCTATATTCTGCTCTGCCATACACCAAAGCAGCTTTATTCATTAACCAATAAAAGCAACAGATAGACAGAAAGACTTCCCACACCGTTCCCCCTTTTCTGTCCAAATAAAAAGAAAACTTTTAACTTTAACATAGTAAAATTATATATGCAAAACAGGTATCAAGCAAGAATCACAGTTGCAGTATTTAGTCCATTTACATTTGACAAATTTAGAAAAGTACTCTATCATGTATCCTATTTTGTGAGTCTAAAGTTTTATATCTAATTTATCTTTTATAATTATAACTATGTTTCTTCAACTCCACCAAAGACTCCAGAAGGCTATAATATTACCTAAGTAAACAGGAAGTGAATTGTAAGCAACTTCCCAAACTCTAGAATTAATAGAGACATCTCGCTGACTGGACAGTCACCCAAAGTTCTTCTGTAACATTGGGGCACCCATTTTCAGCCTACAGGCCCATAGTATCTGACAGACTTTTCCATGAAGAAAAAAATTTGAAAGACTATTTTACCTCTATTGGCAGTTTGCCAAGTAACTTTCTTTTGTGTCCTGCAGAATGTCTGGCAGACTCTTTCATGAAGCAAAAACCCTGAAGGACTGTCTCACCTTCTTTAAGCAACTTCAGCAGTCATTTTTCTGTGGGTCCTACATGTCCAGTTTATATAGCATAGCATCAAGCAGTCCAGGCAAAAGCAGTTTCTTGCCCAACTGGCTAGCCTTTTCACATTGAAGGCAAATTTTATAACAAGTTTCTTTAACACCCATCAACTTCTCTGAAGTAACTGGTGCTGCCAGGAGCAGATATGTCTCACTGTCTAGAAAAGTCTAAGTTCTTAAAACAATTTAAATGCCATATTCTGTGTGTCATTGAAAGATTTGAAGAATACCTGTTCATCTGAAATATATCTCTGTATATCTAGAAAACCTAACTGACTGCAAGCTTAACTATTTTAGATGACTATCCATTAACCTGTATTTTTAATTATACATTACATTTTTAAATGAGTTTCATAAACACTATACCTTAACCAAGAACAGAAGTATATGCATGCCAAAATTGACCTTAAATTAGTATCATAAACCAAGATCATACCAATGCAAAGTATTCATCACTATAGTATAACCCCTTTAATTATAAACAAACATTTATAAACAATATTTTGGAATTTAGGCATATTTTTCTCTAAACTGCTTCATGCTTTTTGTTGGGCAAAGCAGTTTTAGGATCTGTGGAGACCTTTCAGGGTGCCTTAGTTTATCAAACCACATTAGCATGGAAGGAATCCACAGGTTCTCATCTTCTGTGGAAACAAAAGCAGAATCTCTTTTCCAAGCAAAAATATTCTTAGACCAAAATTTTGAAGTCAAGGTAACCTTTAAAGTATATATGGTGATAGCAGCATTATTTGTAATTGCCAGATCCTAGAAACAACCTAGATGCCCCTCAATGAAAGAATGGATATAGAAAGTGTAGAATATATACACATTAGAGTACTACTCAGCAATAAAAAATAATGACATTTTGAATTTTGCATGCAAATGGATGAAAATAGAAAACA
>LOEQ01006488.1:4290-16017 GCA_001685075.1 Bramus lutescens | reverse complement strand
GAGAGAGAGAGAGAGAGAGAGAGAGAGGTGTATAAATGTGTTTAGTCATCATGGAAGTCAGTGTTTAAGTTACTCAAAAACTGATAATAGAATTACCATATGACCTGTCTGCATCTAATGAGATAATCATGTGTTTTTTTTTCCTTTCATTTTGTTTGTATGGTGGATTACATTGTTAGAGTTTTGTATGTTGAACCAGCCCTGCGTCTCTGGGATGAAGCCTACTTGGTCATGGTGAATGATTTTTCTGATGTGTTCTTGGATTCGGTTTACCAGTATTTTTTATTTAGTATTTTAGCATCAATGGTCATGAGTGAGACTGGTCTGTAATTCTCTGTCTTAGTAGTATCTTTGTGTGATTTGAGTATCAGGATAGCTGTATCCTGTAAAAAGAGTTTGGCAATGTTCCTTCTGTTTCTATTGTGTGGAACAATTTGAGCCTTGGTATTAGTTCTTTGAAAATATTGTAGAATTCTATGCTAAAACCTCTGGTCCTGGGATTTTTTTTTTGATTGGGAGAATTTTGATGACTATTTCTATTTCCTTAGCAGTTATAGGTCTATTTAATTTTCTTATCTGGTCTTGATTTAATTTTGATAAGTGATATTATCCAGAAAATTGTCCATTTCCTTTGTTTTCCAGTTCTGTGGAGTACAGGTTTTTGAAGTATGACCTGATGATTCTCTGAATTTCCTCCATGTCTATTGTTATGCTTCCTTTTCCATTGCTGATTTTGTTACTTTGAATATTCTCTCTCCCTTTTGGTTAGTTTGAATAAAGGTTCGTCTATTTTTCTCGAAGAACCAACTCTTTGTCTCATTGATTCTTTGTCTCGTTTCTAAGAGAAGAGTCCATGAGGTGCTGAGAAGAAGGTATATTCTTTTATGTTTGGATGGAATGTTTTATAAATGTCTGTTAAGTCCATTTGAGTCACAACATCTGTTAGTTCCCTTATTTTTCTGTTAAGTTTCTGTCTGGCAGCCCTGTCCAGTGGTGACAGTAGGGTTTTGAGGTCTCCCACTATTAGTGTGTGGGGCTTTAATGTGTGATTTAAGCTTTAGTAGAGTTTCTTTTACATATGAGGATGTCTTGTATTTGGGGAATAGATTTTTGAATTCTAATTCTAATAATTTTGGTTATTTCTTTCTTTTACTGTATTTGGCTACACTTTTTTTTAACCCTTGTTTTCTTTTCAAAAAACCAACTTTTTATTTCATTGTCCCTTTGTACTGTTGTTTTATTAATTTCGATTGCGATTTTAGTTATTTATCTCTGCTTACTAACATTTACTCTGACTCATTCTTGCTCTTCTTAGACTCTGATGCATATCCTTCCATTCCAGTCCCCCACCCCTCATCTATGCATTACTTCTGTCGTAATTCCATAATGGTTGTATGCTTTTAATTCATTATAGAGGCTGAGTTGATGTGCTACTGGATGGACTATTTTCATAAATGTTTTGTGTGCAGTTGAAAGTGTTCTGGAGCAATTACGTATGGTGTTCTATATAAATATTATTTAAATAACTACTTTGCTTTGTCGTTCAATTTTTCTGTATTGTCTGATTTTTATCCTATAATTCTTCTGTCAATAAACATTTAAAAATTTTTAGCTAGCTCTTTAAGGGCACAGTGAGTTTTATTGAATTTCAAGCAATACATTAAGCTCAATCTGACTGCAAATCTGTCTCTTTTTTCCTTTTACCTGCATCAGTATTTTCTTTGATTATGAATTTTATTATTAGGTATATTCAAATTGGGTTGCTGTGTTATTACATTGATGCTGTTGTCACTGTGAAGTGCCCGCCCTCTTTTCCTACCATCACGAGGTACATTCATATCTTTTCCATCTTCTACTGCTGTCAACCTGATCTTGTCATCCTTAAGTGTTTCTAAATATTTAAATCCATCCTGACCTTCTTCTTGCTTTCTTGAGGTATTCAATCTACTTACCTTTAATCCAATTAATGACAGATTTAGGACACTTATTTTATATTTGTCCTATATATACTTTATTTTATCTATTTATCAACTTTGATCATCTATCTACCTGATATATCACACGACCAAACATACCATTTTTGGATCAGCCTCTCTCTCTCTCTCTCTCTCTTTCTCTCTCTCTCTCTCTCTCTCTCTCTCTNNNCTCTCTCTCTCTCTCTCTCTCTCTCTCTCTCTCTCTCTCTCTCTGTGTATGCATACACTGTGTGCATACATGTATATTCATATTTACTCATTTCACAGGTGTGTGCTGGTGTACCTGTATACCAACATGCATATGGAGGCCAGGAGTGTAATTCTCCAAGTATCTTTACTCATTATTATTTGTCTGATCATGGGCCTGTCTGAAAGACTATGTACACTGTAGATTGCAGCAAGTAAAACCTCTTTTACTTTTGTAAGATCTTCCTTTTTCTCTTAGCAGCTTCTTAGCCTGGGCTAAACTACATTCACAAGCCTCATCCAATTTTGACATATACTGTAAAAGAGAAAATGGCAGCTACTCACTGCTCATTTCAGAACTGATGAGTGCAATTTTTGTTTTATCTACCATTTTAATTCCTTGACTCTTTATGTTTGCAAAATTTATTTTTAAACTATTTTTCTGGTTCTTACAATGTAAGCATTTCTCTGAGAGTATACACTTCATCCTTCCCTTAAGTAAAAGACAATTTGGTAATATATTTAAAATGTCATTTAATATTTATCCTTATATTTCCTTTTGATGCTCTTTTGAGTACTTTCTTGTACCTATCTTAGGTTTCTATTGCTGTGGTAAAACATTCTAACCAAAAGCAACCTGGGAAGGAAAGGTGTATTTGATTTATACTTACACATTGTAGTTCATCCTGAAGTGAAGTCAGGACAGGAACTCAAAGCAGGAACCTGAAAGCAGGTGATACACAGACCACAGGGAAACTCTACTCACTGGCTTGCTCAGGTTTCTTTCTTAGACCACTCATGGCTGTCTATAGGGGACACACCACCTGTAATGGTTGGGGCCTCTCAGATGAGTCATTTATCAAGAAAATGCCTCACAGAATTGCCTCCAGGCCTGTTGTAGGAGGCTGCTTGTTTGTTTCCCTGCTGCCCGACAGCTTAGACCTGAATAACCACACAGAGACTATATTATTTAAGACACTGCTTAGCCAATGACTCTAGCATATTTCTGGCAAACTCATATCTTAAATTAACCCATCTCCATTAATCTGTGTATCACCACAAGGCTGTGGCTTACCCGGTAAAGTTCTGGCATCTGTCTCCAGCAGGGCTACACGGCATCTCTCTGACTCTGCTTTCTTTCTCCCAGCATTCAGTTTAGCTTTCTCTGCCTAGTTCTACTCTGCCTTATCAAGAGGCCGAGGCAGTTTCTTTATCCTTTAACCAGTAAAAGTAACACAAATATAGAAGGACCTCCCACACCACAAGCCAGTTTTATGGAAGCATTTTCTCAACTGAGGTTCCATCCTTTCAGATTACTTCAGCTTGTATTAAGTTGGCATGATTTAGAAAGTAAAGATAGAATCAGCTTTCATTTTTTTAGTGTTTAGATTTAAATTTCTAACATGTTGCAAATTATAACAACCTACAATGGATAAATATTTCTATATTTTGAACACTAATACCTACCATTATTGTCAGTTTGTTGTCACTTCTGTCAAGGTTCATGTAGTAATTTCCCTTTAAGTTATCACAAGTGTAGGGATTTTATGATGGCAGTACCACACATGTGCCATTGTGCTTTGTTCTGATTTTAGTAATCTCTAACCACTGCTTCCATCTGATTCCTTCATCCTGGCTCAATTTAATACTTGTTATGTAGGTTTTTAATAATTCATTAAATAAAAGTGCCAATAAACATTATCTCAGTCTTCAGTAGGAAAATTACTCATATCTCTGCATTCCTGGATGCTATTTCTTTACAGACTTTCAGATTGCAAATTATTTCCTCCTACTTTGAGAAGAATATTCTACAACTATCTGTTCTTTATTTTTGTTGGTTTGAGAAGTTCTAATCTGTTTAGTCTCATTGTGAGACACTTTTGTTAGTCTGCTATTGTTTCTCCATAGGCAATCTATTTGTACCCTCATGATGCTCTTAACATTTTCTTCTAAGACATTACCTTTCCTCTAAGGTAGAGTTGTATTACAGAGTGCATAATTGTGAATTTATTTTTGCTGTGTCCTTGACTGTCAATTTTTTAAATTCTCCATCATCTATGACGCTATAGCCTCTTCTACATTTCCCACAATCCCCAATCAGATGTGTTTTGTTATTTTCACTTAACCCTCAATATTTCTTCAGCTCTTTCATATTTTCCACCTTTCTATTTCTATTGAGTAACTTTGATGTATTGCTTTCTCCCATTGTTTTTTATTATCATTAACTAAGTAGTTTGTTCTTTTGTTTTAGCTTATAGTAATCTGCAAAATTAAAGGCAGTGGTGAAATGTTGATCAGATCCTTGCAAGTCCATATACCCAGATGCTAAAATTGAATTTAGTCTTTCATGTAAGTTGTCTTATGTCTCTAAAGAATTTTTTTAATAGTTGAATTCTCATTTTAAAATCCACTACTAAATATTGGGAGATCTTCATGGAACCATAATTGTTCTCTGAAAACTTCGAAGCTCAATTTTCAGGATTTGGAAAGATAATTTTCACCCAAAGAGAAGAATAAACGATGAAGGAATTAATTGCTACAACACAGTGTTCACACAGATATTAGCCTAGAAATCTTCATCTTTAAACACAAGAGTGACTGAAAGACTCCAATCAAGGTACTGGATTAATTTCAGTGCTATTATGCCTTAGTACTTGCTCTCAGTTATCTCCTCTTGAGTACTTAGACCTGCATCTGTGTTGCTTTGCCCAAGGGGCATAGAGCAGCCCTCTGTCCCTGCTGAAAGGAAATGAAAACAGGTCTGACACTAGGCAGATGCCCTTCAGGAATCTGAGTACCAGACTCTGCAGTGTGAATATGGTTTTCCTTCTCCTTGGGTTTCAGGCGGTGGGGGACACAAACAGAGTGAAGAACAATGAGGGAAAGGATGAAAAGATATAGAAGCAGAGCAGAACAAACTGCACGTACATCTAAGTCAAAGGAATGAGGTCCTTCTTCAACATCCAATACCAATCTGGCTGGAGCAAGCCTTTCTACACATACAAGTCCTGCCTTTACCTGGAGCCTGCCCTGTCACTCAGTTCTAGCTTCTCGAAACTGACTGAATCACACTAGTGAAAACAAGAGAGAATTGAAAGTTAAAGGAACCCTTACCAATCTCATTGCTAGTTTTATTGTTAATTCACCTACCTCTGAGCTCAAAATGTGATGACGCTTTATGATACTACTTTTAAAGTATTCATCAGTGGTCATAATTTAGGACATGCATTGAGTGAGAGGTGTCATGATTGTCACCTTTTCTTCCCCTCTGCTTCTTCCAGCACATTTATTAAGGAGGGATATGAAGTTGAAATGCCTTCTGTCTCATCTGTTGACATAGTTGTTTTTCCAGAGCCGACTGTCTAGGCCAGTGTCTGTTTTCTCTCTCACTTCCTCACGTGTGGTAAATGGTTTTATAGCTCAGAAGTCTTTGCCAGAGGTTTGTGCACTATGACGGCTGCTGGTTTTCTGTTGTTGTTTTAAGCAATATCAGCCTAGGTTAGAGGTGCAAAGGACGTGTCTCTCCTTCATTTTCAAGACCCAGTCTAGGCTTGCATGCACTAGTTCCTCAACAGTTTCCCAACAGGCTGTAGAACTTCCATTCTAAGTCTGGCATTTTAAGTCTGGGATGACTCTTGGCAAGTGTTTTGCAGAGGAATTTGAGATAAATAAAAAGAGGAAATATTTAGAGGTGTTGTATACAGTTAAGGTTTGAAGCATTCAGGATCCAAGAATAAAATCTTGGGTACATGAGGGCAAGCAAGTTTATCTGGCTCAACTGCAAAGTAATTGCAGGCCAAAGATCAATCATAAACAAAAACAACAATACTGAGTGAATAAGCAATCTTAAAAACAGTATGGAGCATTTGTTTCTAATTTTTCAAAGAGACAACAGAAAGCCATGTAAATTTCGGGGCTCCTATTACCAGATTAAAGAGAGACAGATGCTTACCAGTCATGGCACTGGAGGGAAATCTGAGCAAAATATGTGAGAAGGAAGATTTTTTTCCACTGTTAAAAGGACAGGCAGAAAGGGTGGGTGGCCGAGGAGAAGAGCAATTTTGATTTTGCAATATCTTAGGTGCCATGTGATTACACAGGGCGCAGGCTAGAATTTAGATTAGAAAATGACAGGAAAGGATGCCTTGGGAGGGCAGAGATAGAGAATTGGAAGGATTGAGAGATGCACTAGTGGAGGCATTAGAGCGAGAACCATGGGATACTTACAACAAGGTGTATGTCAAAGAGCATAGTCCAAGAGTGCCCTTGACCTGGAGTGAAGGCTGGGAAGGAGCACAGATCCTGTCGGGGCTGCAGTATGAGGCTCTTTCCCACCTCTTTATGAATGCGGGTTTTATTACACAGGTGTAATAATTAATCCAAATGGCTAGCAGATGTGGCTATCCGTCTTTGGGCATGCTAGCCTCCAATAGTTTCCCAATCAGCAAATTCTCAAGTCAGGCCAAAGAAAATTAAAGAAAATAAATTCTGTTGAGATATTTATGGGGGCCACCTGGATCGAAATTTGACAGCTCAGGAATTGCCCGGATGCCAGGCAGCTGAGGAAAGGTCAGAGTCCCTGCAGCAATAGGGCTTGTAAAGCCCAGGAACCAAAAAAAAAAAAAGGAGTCACACTCACACTGCATCTCCAAAAGACAAAAGATAGAAATTTCTAAAAACATCACCGACATTCTCTAGAGAAACTTGCTTTTGTCTTTTGACAAGGGAGCTACCATTTCCCTTAATTGCACTCTCCACTATGGTTCAATCAGTCAGTCATTTATAGGGCTTCATTTAGAGTGATTTCTTCTTCATTTCTCCTCCTACTTTTTGAGTTCGTGCTCTTAAATCATCTCCCCTTAGCGCAGACAGCCCTCATTCTCCTTTCCTTAATTTTTCCTCTCTAGCCAAAGAAATCATTCATTATTACAATTTTGGTCTCACTGTTTGCCTAGTTAAAATATTTGGCCCTTTCTCATTTCCACTGAATAAGGTCCAAGTTCTTTGTATAAGTCTCTAAGTTAGACTAAAATCGTCTTCCTAGATTCCATTATTTGGCTATTTGAACTCTTTCTTACAGACATATTAATCTTTATCTTTCAGAATAATCCCTGATGATTCTTTGTTGAATATATACTGCCTAAGCAATTAAAATCTTTTTTCCTTACACCTACACAAGGCTGTATTTAACACTGTTAAGAAAAACTTATGTCCTATTTCTATTTATTTGGTTATTCAACAAATATTTATTAACTTGCAATTCCATACAAGTATCATGAGCATGCCGTGTCAAAAGCACGTGGACATGATTGTATCCTCCACAGGATCAAAATTCATGAGCAACTATAAATACACAATGTATGGTGGTTTCAATTGCATCAGCATTTCAATACCCACACTTCCATTAGTAACCTTGACTGAGACAAACACCAGGTTTTAATTCTAGTCTTAATTAGTAATGATAACCAGCAGATCATATATATTATGTATATATGTATGTATATATCTATTTGTATAAATATCCGTCTACCTAACTACCCACCTATCTTTGTAGGTTACAGAGTGACTGACTATTGGGGATTGAAGGGACAAAGAGTTTCAAAAAGGCTTGAGAAACCAAAAGGGAGAAATTGATAGGGATTAAAAATTTGTATTGATAAGATAATGGACTCTAACCAAATTGAAGGGAAGAAGCTTCCACTATGAGTCACACCTCTGCAGGTCACAGACTTAAGAGTGAAGCTGCAGAGCTGAGTCCAGTTGTGGAAGCAAATCTGCAGGACGAGGTTCAGATGAAGAAATGGACACACAATAGGATGGCAAATAGCAATGGACTAGATCATGTCAACAGCAAGGACTAAGCTCAACAGAAGCCCTGAGATTGTTGAGAGTTCTCTGTCTGGTGGTCTTTGACACACACCCAGATGATCAAATGACAGGTCACTATGGACTACTGCTAGGTGTCCACTTCTTTGTTGTTGTCTGTTTGTTTTTCAAGACAAGTTTTCTCTGTGCAACCCTGACTATCCTGGAACTCACTCTGTAGACCCAGCTAGCTAGAATTAAAGGTATGTGCCACCACACCTAGCTAGGTGTCCTCTTCTTTGTGGGATTTGGGTAAAAGAGATATTCTTTTCTCAGTTGAGGTGTCTGATAAGTTCTGGGCCTGGTTTATTTGATATGATTTTAATATACCTTTGTGTCCCTACACTGTTCATCACCTTGATAAATTTATTGATTTCCTCTTTTTCTACTACTAAGAATAAGTTATCTGTCAGTACATGCTGTGATGATAGTGTTAAAGATAAAGTCCATTCACACGTTCATGTGGAGTCACACTTCCTCCTCAAAACAAAATAAAATTCTGATTGTAAGATGGAATGTCATGGGCAAGGCACAGTAGGAAAAAAAACACTGTTCAATACAATATAAAATAACTCAGAGCAGAGCACAGACTGATGTCTATAATCAGGCATTGTAGGATATGAGAATACAAGGGGTAAGAAATAGAGAAGATTATTACTGTCATAGGCTTATCATTCTGAGTAGAAAAAAAAATGACAGAAAGTAAGCAGGTCAAAGAAAATGAACAGGATAAATTACATGCTGTTAGAATACATGTATTTATATATGCATAGAAGCACATATGTAAGTGTGTAGGTAGGTAAGTTGGTAGGTAGGTAGGTACAATTGGAGTACACAATCCTAAATAGAATGTCTTTGTTAAATTCCTTCTCCAATGCTCAGGAATCTATGTGAAAGAAGAGGTAGAAAAATGGTAAGAGCCAGAGGAGATGGATGATGCCAAGGAAACAGTGTTGCAGAGACAACAGGACTGATACACACATGTTATAATATAATGAAAAAAGCTATGAAAAATTGACATGATTTCCAGTTCAGGGTAGTACGGATCAAGAACTTTCCACCATGTTTCCCTTACTGAATTACGAAGAGTGAATACACACGTCAGCAATTTCTGGATGTTGAAGAGCAAGTTACACCAGACCTGTTGTGATGAAGGCCAGAATTTTAAAAGGTAGCAGCAGCTGGGCTATTTGCATTGTTTTGTTTTGTTTTGTTTTTTGTCCCTGGACAATTCAATGCACTATGAACCCAGAAGTGGTATGTGAACACAGATAGAGGAGCTGTAGAGAAAAAAATCAGAGGTTTCTTGCTCCAGTAGAGACAATTATCTTCCTGTAGAGAAGTGAGATGTCTATCTTGGGACTAGTTTGAGGTGGTTTCCTACCTCTTGAACCCCAGGCTGCTTAAAAATTTGGGCTTTGATTCTCTCTCATTGATTCCTTAAAAAACAAAGTCTTTAGTTATCGCATGAATATTAAAGGTGTAGATTGGTCTGATTTATCAGATGGGTTGCTATGCCCTGGCAGTATGCCTGATCAGCAATATCTGTCCTCTGAAACATGTCTTCCTGCCAAACCTAAGGCAGAGTGTCTTTCCTGCCTCTGTCTTACCTTTGGGTACCTGTGACAATTTAGTCACCTAGATATTTGACTCCCTCAAAATGCACCTTAGTAGTGTATCTGACCTTAATCTGTAAGTGGAACAGAATGCCATAGGCTCTACAGGTTTGAAGTCACATTGTTTGTCCAGATTTTACTCAAATAGAATGAAGTAGCCCACATATTCCTCAATACCCAGAGTGAAATTGATGTGAAGCTCAGAGCAGGGAGTTCTGCCGAAAGTGCATGTTGGGAGTTTACTAAAAACAACAAGCTAACAGGCTTTGTGAATTCCCAGACAGCCACAAAGAAGTTTCTCAAACATATTTGAAGAAAGAGGAGCAATGGAGCAGTTCTGATGTTGTTGAGGAATTAAGTGACACAGCCCCCAAATGACATCTTTACCTTGATGTTTATAAGAAGCATTGTAGTAACACTTGGCTTGGAAACCCAGACCAGTGCATCACTCAGCCCTCATCAGAAAATCATCTTCTGGCAATAGAAGATAGTTAACACTGTGATCCACAATTGGACAGCATGTAGGGAGTGAAAGACTTTAGAACACTCAGCCTAAAAAGGTGTATCTTTATAAAATCTTTCCCCTCAAGGCTAAGGGATATGGTGTTGGAGGTCCTTCTGTCTATATGTTGCTTTTATTGGTTAATGAATAAAGAAACTGTCTTGGCCTGTGATAGGGCAAAAGAACGGAGCTAGGCAGGGAAAACTAAAGTAAATGCTGGGAGAAAGGAGGCAGGGTCATAGAGAAGCCATGTAGCCCCACCAGAGCTGAACAGAACTTTAGCCAGTAAGTCACAGCCACATGGGTTAAATTAATATGTCAGAGTCAGCCAATAAGAAGCTAGAGCTAATGGGATAAGCAGTGATTTAATTAATTTCTGTGTGATTATTTTGGTTCTAAGTGGTCAGGAACCAACAAGTGGCTTTCTCCTTACAGGGATATATGAAGAAGAGCAGGCAAAACAATGGCAAAACCCAGAGGTAATGGATGATGGCAGAGAAAGAGCATCTTTCAGCCACAACAAGGATGATAGACAACAGAATTTACAGAGACTATGGCAGCATGCACAAGACTCGCATAAGTTCAAACCGGACAAATCCAAGCACTGAGAGGGGCAATGGTACAAAGTCCCACCCCTAACCAAGAAGCTATTTGCAATTGATATCCCCTGAAAAAAGGAGAAAATGAATTTCCTGTAATGGAGTGTCACTGTGTATATCAAACACACTCCAGGGCAGGTCTCACACCCAGGAGTAAGAATAGGCCAACACAAAGAAGACTTTCGTTTTAGTGTCATGTGCACTTTCGGTTTGGTATTTTGTGTCTTATTGGGTTTTTGTTTGTTTTGAGAGAGAGAGCATGAAGTTGAGTGGGTAAAGAAGTGGGGAATAAGGATGAAAAAGATTTGATCAAAGCACATTATATAAAAAATTAATTAATTTCTTTTATAAAACATTATATCAAAATCATAGCTTTTTGGTTGCTTTCTGTAATGACAGTTCCTCAGTGGTCCTAGGTCAGAAAGAGAGGGCCTTTCTCCATACAGTGATTTTTGTCCCATGACCTTAGCTCTATCCCTACACTGCTTCATAACAGGCAGAGAAAAAGTGCATCAGTAATCAAGAAATAAGGCAAAGTTTATGAGGAAATAATCAAGAAACCTTAAACAATTTAGCAGTACAGCTATGGGTAGCTTTGCAGTCCAAATGGTAACTCATCTATGGTACCACTTACGATCCACTGGACCAAGTCCACTCCATCTTGGTGGCATATTTTATAAGTCAATGAGTATTACTTACCTTATGAAGAAGTGCACAGGCATTTTTATGATCACATTGGAAAAACCCATACAGAGACAAAGCTTTACACTGGATAAGAAAAAGAACCCAACTAGCCACTTCTACTTCCAATTAACGAGGGCACAAGGGTATTGCAATAAAGAAAAAAGAACCAAACCATTAATACTGTTACATGAAAACACCAGGAAGACTGAGGCCACACAGAGTGCTGAGAGGGAGTGTAGTAATGGGGGGGGGCGGGCCCTGCTTTTCGTCCAGCCCAGCTCCCGCACGGCTAGCTTATA